>CABFOQ010054094.1:4613-22586 GCA_900660455.1 Gephyroberyx darwinii
AGCGGTTTGTTTTGAGGTGACAGCGTAATTGGCCTTTTTGCCAGGACAGCAGATGAGAGCCCTTCTTGCTGATGCCGCACTGCTGTTTAAACAGGTTATAATAACTATTGGAATGGGAGAAAGGCAAAAAATAAAAAATAAAAATAAAATGACCCTGCTGGAGATATTAGCACTAAAAGATAATAGCACTTGCAAAACTAAACACCATTGCCAATTTTGACTGAATAGGCCGTACGGGCACTGAAGTAGCAGATTGAAGTAATTTAAATGAAAGGGCCAGAGTCAATGAGGGAATGAAGATGGAAATGTTATGCCAATGCACTTGACATGGGCTTTAAAAGGAAGGGTGATGGGGTAGAGTTCAACTGTCATTGTCATCCTAGCCTCTAACTGACTCATTCTCCCAATATTGTCTACTTTCTACAATCTCTTAATCAGCATGAGGGACTTTTTTCCACTTTGCATGTGGCCTTTGCCTCCCCAGGTCTGTGGCTATTATCCCTCCACTCAGCCAGTTCATTTCATGTTTCCTGCTTTGATGCAGTTATACAGTAGGTGCCAGCACTTGCCAGTAGGTGCCTGTAAAATATCAAAAACAAGTCTCTGCGTTAACAATACAAGTCTGCTTAAGGTAGACTGCATACTCTATCAGAATAAAACAGGTAGATAGAATAAAACAGGTATAATAAAAATAAGTTGTCTATAGTAAAAGACACAATGGGCCTCATTCACAAAGTGTGCGTACAATCAGATTTGATCGTATAACGTTAATACGAACGTTTCTACAAACATAGTCGGATTCATCATGTTGTTCGTATCTGAATTTGTTCGTTTGGCATGATCAAATCCTACGAGTGCTTGGAAACATGCGGGAAGGCTCTTAGAACGACTTATTCTTTATGAAACATCCATTACAGTAGTGCCAAACCTCAACAACAAGATGTTTCAGTGGCCTTGTAGAAAATAAAGACTAAAGACTAATAGGCTGAAGTGGCATATTTGCTGAACTGTCCTGGATCTGATTTGTGTCCAACTCCAATGCCGACTGGACACTCGACAATGAGGTCTCTCCTATTATTAATTGATCATCTGATCCATGTCCAATAGCGGCTCAGTGCGCTGCCATCCTTTTTTTTAACCTCAGCAACGGTGTGTGTTTCTGAGGAAATAGCATTGACAGTGTTAATAATTTATTGCCATCCTTTACTTTTATCAGTTCTTGCGACTTCCATTTCAGACTCCGCCAAGTTCCTCTTTTACCCTGGTTTACTTGCACATGACCCTTCAGTCTGCACGACTTTTATGGTGTTGAACAGGGCGTTCAAATTGGCTTCAACAGGCACGCACATCCAATTACGAACAATTGGCATTCATCAAATATACACCTGTTCTACAAACAAATCGAGGTTTCCCACACGTTTCATGAATCCAATGTTTGTGTTTTCGTACACACACACATATGAATAATTTATGAAAACATTTGTGAATGAGGACCAATGATTTCAGGACCACTTTTCTGAGTCCTAAATAAAAAGGTCGCAAAAATGTCCTTCACAAAATTATTTGTCCTCTCTTTAATTAGGCATTGTAATTATCGACATTAGTGCCTTTTCCATATGTCTTCTCAGTTACTTCCAAAAGCTTCACGTGGAGTTGTAACGTTTGTTTCATACTTCAACCTAACAATGCAACAAATGACACAACTTAAAGTTAAACCACAACCATGCCAGTGACAACTGTGACAGTGCGCAAAATCACCTAAAGGTGTCAATGTCATCATGGCCTGATAGCATAATAGCGTCACCAATCTTCTAGTGACCATGGCGCCGTCATAGACGTCTTTGGAGAATTGGCTGTACCCTGAATAATATTGTTATGATGTGGGTGCAGATCCATTGAGTATCTTTATATGTAAAAGTCAATGGTCTGATGGTAGATTTGTTTCTGAATTGACAGTAGGTTATCGTGACACAGTAAACTGTGCCATTAGCTTGAGAAGAGTCAGCTCAGTAAGCCTGAATAAACTGTTGGTTTTTGGCGTTGTTAGCTAGCTAACTAGCCAGCAGAAGGCAAATGTTAACATGCAACTACTAGCCATCACTAACACTAGCTACTACTACATAAGTTAGCTAGTGTGCAAATCATATGCGTTGACTTAGAGACAGTGAAAATTTGCTCACCGTCTGATATGGTTAGCTAGCTAACAAGCTGACATTGTCTAAACACAAAATCCATCAGATACCAGTAATAAAACGTTCAGTTCAAGTCAAAAACGTCACAGAAATGAACCGTTTCTGTTGAATTGTGTTGAGACGGCCAAGCTATACGTTTAGAAATGGCATTCACAGCTGCGGACCTCCAATATGGCTGCCAGCGTGCATTACGTCACCTGAAAGCCCTCTATAGCCAAAGAGCAGCATGGCAACGAACTTCAGTGTACGTGGATGTTCTCTCACAATCCAAGTGGGCTTTATTTTAACAATAATTGCTTCTGAGCCAGAAGAAGTATGTCTTACATTTCTAGGTTGTATCATTTTTCAGCATTTTCCAGTATCTGTAGGCTAGGACAGTGCAACTCTCCCCATCCTCATCCCCATTTCACAGGTATTGACACCCATTCCCTTAGCTTGATATGGAGGACACAGGGTCAACGACTTTGGATGAAAAACTGTTGTTTCAACTAACGTAATGACTCACACCAGCAAGCCTTGATGTCAAAACAGGTAAATGGTACTGAAAATGCAGGTTGGCAAGTCTTCCCTCTCCTATTGCGTCTCCTGCCTTTTCTTCCCCAAATCAACACTGATCTTAACACCATCCAGAGCTTTATCACCTTCAACTGGCGCTAGTTCACATTGTTCACTTTAATTGGCACTCCTTTTTATCTCCAGCCATTCCTTCCCACACAATCTCGGCTCCTAATGTTTTACTTATCTCTATTCAGCAAAATGTGTTGAGATCACTTTGTGCTTTCCAGAGCCCCAGGGGGAAATTTATTTCCTCTTGGATCTTAGGATGTATATTAGTGGTACTTAATGATATTTCCTCACAGGAAATGGAAAGGGAAAATGTTTGTACAGGTGGGAGTGGGTATAAGGGGTCTATCAGGGTCGGGGTGGGATGGTTCACTTTGTCATAAAACGGATTTAAAAAAAAAAAAACATTTAAAAAAAACTAAAAAACAAAACTGCCTAAGGGTGCTTTGTTTTCTTTGGTCCAAACCATAATGGAAAAGTTTACTTTGCTGCATTTTTCTATTTAGTTCGTTTAGGTTCACACTGACTAATTACAAGTGAACCAGGGCTCGTAAACAAAAGCCACATAGACTCTCAAGTAGCTGGTTTATTGGACAGGTCCTCCCGCCAGGTTAGAGAATTTGGAGGAGAGTCAAAACGAATCCGATTCCAGTCGCTGTAACTTCAGCTAAGCATGATGGCCTTTATAATATAATAATAATATAATATTTAAGGTTTTCAGGGCAATTCATTTTTAAGTAGTACGAATATCAAATCAGCAATATATAACCAACTAATATCCAGGTAATACGCAAGAAAATGGACGTTATTCATAAGTTATCAGGAATTTGTCAATGGTGGAGTGTTGTTTTAATCAAATATGAGCCATAGGAATGTACTAGTTTCTGTATTCTACCATAATGAGTGGGCATTTGTCATAACTCCTTTATTATTACTACGGGCCAGTGTTGGTGAGGGACTTCCAAAGTGCCCCAGCCATTGATTGTTGGTCAGTAGAATAAATAGCTGTATTTTAGATGGAATCAATAAGCATTAATGTTATTTACTTTGCCCATTTGGCTTTAATGGACTCCCTCCTATCCTCCTCCTCCCGCTCCCTCCATCTCCGCCTCACTCTCTCTTTCAATGAGCTGACCTGCATGCATACTCATTCCCCCATCCTCCCTGTCCTCCCTGTCCTCCCCCCTGTTATTCTCGCTACTTCTTTCATTCCTTGCCAACCAAGCACGTAGTTTGCTTCCCCTCTGTCTGAACTGTACCCAATTGACTGGACTTTGGCGAGTGGAGGGGAGATTATCCCATTTTCAAAGACTTCCCTTTGGCCCAGTTTGTCAGTGTCTCTGAGACTACCCTACCTGGGAAATAAAGGGACGCGAGAAAGAGAGTCCTTGTCATCGTATTACCACAGATTGACACATTTATTTATTCTTTCAAAATAAAACCTCCTACTTAGCTGTGCTCTGGTTGTTGTTATTATCTTAGTTTGATTGCAAGATAACCTCTGGAGTGTTAGAAAACATATCTTTTTCTGTTTCTGCTATACAAGATGTGTATGAATCTGAACACAATATAATACAATATAGTTCTTTCACCAGTATGTAATTCAGTATGTTCGTGGTCATATATTTTTTGTTTCATTGCAAGGAGCACTGTAGTTAATAACATATATTAAAGCCATTTTGGCCCTTGGGTGATTTTTGGCATCTAATGTCATTTGTTTTCTACGGGGTTAGGATATAGCAATAATACCCAAGTCAGTGTTCTTTACTGTGATTATGGGAATGACCATGATGCAGTAGCCTCAGCTGCACCAATGTACCAGTCACAGCAACTTACATCCTTGAGGGTATTATGCCTTTTATACAACAATTACCAAAACACGAAAGTTTTTTTGAAAGAGGTACCTACATAAGACTAAAAGACAGGAGAAAACTAGCCCCCTGGTACCAGAAGAGCTGGCATAGCAATGGATAAAGCGTGGCTCTGTGCCTTTTGGGAAGTTGGAACGCGTCCTTAGCCAATCGTTGGCTGAAGCGACTTGTTGTATAATTAAATTAAATGATTTTTGATTTCTTTGTTTTAGGAAAAAAAGATTTAAAAAATCCTTTCTCTACTGGCCAGCACCACCCCACAAAACCCAAATGTGGCATGAACAAAATAACAAGGATTCACTCACTGGAAAACTAATTCTGCTCCTGTTTCTTTTACTGCTTCTTTTTACATTTAGCTTCTGTGGTAATACCTAGAACAAGCAGCAGCACTGTGTGAAACGTCTTTGTGTGCAATGTTGAGAGTAATGGGTTTGTTACCCAATGACTTGCACTAGCGCTGCACGCTTTGATGCCAATTTCTCATGTAAACTTTTTTTTTTTTTTTAAATTCTGGAGTAGGTGCTAAATAATGAATCCCTATGCTTCAAATAAAGCCCATATGCCAGTCTAACCCAACAAAGCTTGAATCGTATGTATTTGTGGAGTGTGTGAAAGTGTGTGTGCATGTGCATGTATCTATGACTTCTATTACTGTGTGCAAATATGGTTGCCTGTGTATGATGTGTGACAATGGCTAACAATGTGTCCTCCAAACATGGTGTTCCAGGCTACCCACGATATGATATTGTCGGAGACCACAGTAAAGGGGAATACCACCTCTTGATCCAGAGGACGGAGATGCAAGATGACGCTTTCTTCGAGTGCCAGGCCATCCAGGCGGCCATCAGATCACGGCCCGCCCGCCTTACAGTACTGGGTAAGACCTGAGTCTATGCTTCCTGTGCAATCTTTATGTGGAAGTCAGCTTAGACATAAATCCATGTGCTAGACGAAATAGAATCCATGATAGAACATCACTGCGTCCCACTGAGAAGACGGGTGCCTTTGCCCACAATGGATTTGAGCAAGGGAAAAAACAGACGTGTGAAATAATAATTGTTGAAGAAGAAGACAAAGATAAATCAGTGATACATGCTGAAATCAAAGGCTAATCTGCTAATACAAAAAATCCCCATAGATCTGTGCTCCATCAGCTTGTCATTTAGTGCCCGAATCGATCGGAGCCCCTCTGATTCACAAAAAAAGGCTCTGCGTCAAAGAGCTGCAGCCCGTGGGCAAGCAAGGAGAACACTGATTACCATTATCGATTCAGTCCCTCCTTAAATAAAGCATGATATATTCCAGAGGTATCAGTTCATTATCCCACCACCCCGGCTCCAAACTCCCTCATTAGCTGCATTTCTACTCACTAATCTTAAGCTGGTTACTTAATGGGTAGAGCAATGGAAGGCAGAGGGAGGAGTTAAGATGTTGGCGATTGGGGTCCATTAAAATGATTAATTATAGATAAGAGGGGTACCATTTGTTTAGATTTTTTTAGAAGGTGGAGGAGACAAATCATTCAGACATTAGCCTGACATTTAATCCCAGTCAGATCAGCCTGCTTTGGGAAATAGAAATTGCACACAAAGCTACTGGCATTATCCCAAGAGTGAGGTAATGGACGTAATATATGAAGTGAAATGTGTTACGTAATACCCGAGGAGCTGTGGAATCAATGTGAACATATTTTTGAATTTGTAATTGAGGAAAAAATAAATAAATTTGATCCTATCAGACACACCCCCAGTTTAGGAAGTTTGAGTGCATAACACGTAACAAAAAATGTTTATGACACATTCATCACACATGATCATGAGTTTCATAACAACTATATGGTACATTCAAGAAAACTGAGTCGTTTTGTGGGTGTTCATGTAATACTTTTGTGACAGCAGGGGAACCGTGTGATATTTTCAAATTAAAAGCTGAAATCATGCCCTGTGGTTAATCATTTGTTGTGAGCCTGTTTTTCCAGACATTGTGGTAAAAGCAAAAAGGAATAGCACACACAGTTGTCTCAAATTCTGTGCCTCTTTTACCAGCATCAGTCAAAAAAATTAGGCTGGCACAATTTTGGTGCTTTGGGGGTCTTTGATTGTGCTTGACACACTGGAAGTAAAAGAGGGACTATATTTTTTCCCGCCAAATTGAAAGTAGACATGTCAGCCAGGTGGCTCAGTGGTGAGTACTGTCGCCTCACAGCGAGAAGCTCCTAGTTTCAATTCCTGACCCCAGTCCTTTCTGTTTGCATGTTCAAAGTCCAAAGACATGCCAGTCAGGTGTCAGGTGGTCAGGTGGATTGCCCATATGTGTGAATGTGAGTGTGTTTGTCTGTCTATGTGTCGATGGACTCGCCAGGGTGTTTCCCTGCTTTTCCGCCTAACGTGGAATGAATTAATGCACAGGAATCAGCCATGATAGAGGGACCCACAGACGCAAAAGTTGAGCATTGGCCAGTTTGTTTGCCACTTGGATCGAAAAACAGTCACCCACACAAATGAACTGGCTGGAAAAGGAACAGAGCACTGCTGCCTTAAAGTGCTCCGTGTTCATGGACAGCAAATACAATGAATCGCTCCACTTTCCCCTTGCTCATAAGCCAAGCCTTCTATTTGCCGTCATTGAGTAATATCCCCAACAGCTCGCAACGACAGATAGAGCCAGGGGACATTAACAGAGACCCTGGGCTTTGGTTACCCTGCGCAATTCCACTGGGATGAGAATGACCTGTGACCACTGACCCTTGCTTTAGTGTGGCAGGGTAATCTATGTGGCCTTGGAGACAGTGGAGCCTATTGAATAAGGCATGAGATGGAGCAGGTAGCTGATTCGCTTGGGAGAACCGCAAACGCTAATTAGTCTTCTGAAATCCTTCCAGTCTCATACACACACACACACACACACACACACACACACACACACACACACACACATCAAATGCTCTCACAGTCAAACAAGGTAAGTCTGGCCACTTGTTCAAGAGTGAAAAAGCATATTGGAGCCATAGGTCATTGCTATTTCAAATGCGCTTTAGTGGCTGAGGAGGCAATTCTCATAGTAGCATGTATAGTATTTGCCTTATGATGAATGAAGAAAATTGTGGCAACATTTCACAGCTCTTTGATTTGTTCAGTAAAAAGTAGGGATCATTATATCATTCAGAATTGTATCTTTCTTTTCAAGAATGGTTCTCCTCCATTTTTACAGACCAGAAGGAGTCATGTTCATCATCTGAGTATGAAAGCTCTTTGGTGGAACTTTTTGGAAGTCAAGGTTGCAGTCTGAATAGAAGGAGTGAATGGTTTTAGGAACACCTTATGTATTTAATACGGCCAAGCCGAGTGTGTCCACTTGATTGCATTTGAAGTGTTGATTACGAGCTCACTCATGCAAGCTGTATCAAGGCCAATGAAGAAACCATACTCAATCTTTTTTGAAGTCTTTATGAGTCCCTTTATGTGTCCCTGATTTACTAATGCCCCTTTCACACATGCAGTGCAACCCTGAACTTATCTAGGGTGAGGCTGAGGAAGAAGGCAACTAGATCAGACAAAGAAGACAACGACACCTCAGATACGTCTAACTACATTTAGTATTGACATCAACACAAAAACGGCCACTGAGAGTGAGTCGGTCACTTCGTCCGCTATCTTCATGCTGTAAACAAAACACTGCGATTTCCGCAGCCTACTTTTTGCCTCATGTCCTGTCTCTACCCAGGCCCCACCCCTTGCCTAAACTAACCAGAGTATTTTCTGTTGTTGTGAACGCGGTGGTGTGCTATATGTGGAAGGGCAACTCCGGTTAAAGAGCAGACCTGATTCTCTGGAAAATATCCCAAGTATATGTCTGAAAGAGGCTTAAGACTGCGTTACATGGGCGAATAACAATTCTTTGCACCTCAATTGCTTGTACAATTAGTTGAGGAAAGAAAGAGTTTCCTAAGAAATGTATGCAAATCAGGTGCTCTGAGTCTTCAAGACTAATCCACTCAAGCTAAGGTTCAATGCCATTGACCAATAGCCAGGTTTCCATTGACTTATTCAACACTAAGGGCTCTACTTTTCTGAATCAATGGCCCATTCAATGGAATATATTATCAGCAGGTGTGGTGGCTTCAATCATGACCAATCAAATCACCTCTATTCCTTCCCTCTAAAGACAGTGCACTCTGACAGTGTGCTTCAAAAGGGTCAGGCCGTTTTCTGTTTTCATGGTTGGGGATAGAACTGCTTCCACTTATTTGTACCATAACATATACTGTCTCTCTTGGCTGGCACACCTTCCCTTTGCGGAGTACCAAAGCTGTCAGTCTCCAGGACACAATACCAGCTCCAACCCGACTGGCCAGCTCCTCAAGGTCTGCGCCCTGCTGCATCCTCTGGGAACAGGTCGGCAGCCACTGTAATTCCTGCTCGCTCTCTGCTCTATACAGTCGACAGTTGACTTTCTAGTCTCCTGTCGAACTCACTTACCCTCAGACACACACACATACACAGGTTAAAAGGACCCGGCTGCAATTGGCCTTAATTGGCAGCCGGTGCTGGATACAGGAAGATAAAGCCCACTCCTGCATCCAACCTGTGCCTCACCCACAAATTTATATTCTGCTGGTTGCTTGTCATAGTGAGATAATGCTCAGCAAAAAGAGAGTTAGAAGTCTCATGCCATTAGTATTGGCCTGGTTAACAGCATGTCTCCCTAGCACTCTGCTTCATATCTTGTTGTTTCAACCCAGCCTAGCACTCTCAAGGACCTTGTCATTTCTGGGAATGTGCCAAAGAGCTTCATCAGGTTGGTGCACTGAGAACAGTAGCAAAAGGCATCTTGGATGAGAGAGATAAATGGGCAACCCTTTGCTTATGTTGACAGGTGTTTCAGCCAGGCTAAGTATGAGCATATTCTTGCTTGCCACTCCTACACCTAGACTTTCCAAAAGTCAACAATGCTTTATGGCAGTCCAGGAGGGCTCTGCGTTGCCAGTTTCAGGGCTTTTGTCTTTTTATATCATATCCACGATGGAATGTCCTAATAGATGTGGCGACCTATCCTGGAGTGGCAATTTTGGCACTTCAGGTGAGCAGTGTGGTCTCGAAATAGGGTTGCTCAGTTAAACAGGGGTCTGCCAAAAAGCAGCTGTCACTCAATCCCAGCTCTAACTAACCAAATAACCTGTAAGATTTTCAATTTTATTCACACCTGCATCTGACACCAGACCCCCTATCTCCACCAGACTTTGAAGGCTAGCTCCAGATGTAACATCACTAAAGTGAGGTGTGGAGTCCTGGGCACTGAGGTATTTTAAGTACCACGCAGAGTCCCCAGTAGTACTGCTTTGCTGTAGAAGGGTATATTCCAGTGGCAGGGGTAAGCCCAAAATTACTAGCTTCTGCAATGCAGCTGCCAGTTTCTGTCCACTGAGGTTTTCCTATGCTTTTGTGAAGAATTTGTCTTTCTAGACATATGCACAAGGCTAGAGCAGTGGTCGGTTGATGCCATGGTGTATCCATGTGAGGTTGGGAACCACCATGGCTTCAAAATCCTCTGCAATCTTGGCCTGGCAGAAGTCTTGGAAAGGTTGCGTTCTGGCTGTTCACCACAAAGGGCACGCTAGTGGTATCGAGCCACAAGTAAAAAGGTGGCAAGCATGTGGGAAATAGACATGCACTTCCCCTGTAACTACTGCACGGGACACAACATCCTGTGGGCTAGGTGCACATTCATATACATCTCCGGGCTGATTAACCACTGCTTTTGAGAGCAACAAGGGATTTTATCTTCCCCCCTTCAGCAGCTTAGCGGTTATAACTGTTACTGCTTCATCATGGATTAGCCTTTTTGCCCCACCACTGCTAATCGGCACCTACCTCAAGCAATAAATGATCAGTCAAACGTGCGCTCCGGCATGGTTCACTTGCATTCGGGCTAGTGTGATCGCCAATCGCGCATGGGCACGAATCGCGGACATGTCAATGATGCGACTGTCCCATAAAATCGATGATTTATTGATGAACGTGAATTGTAGTCGGGAGTAAAGCCGTCAACGTCAGCTGCCTCCGTAAAAATCTTCTTATACGTGCAGCACGATTAACTGAAAATCGCTGCGTTGCATAATCGATAAATCTATACGCATGTGAGAGAGCCGTGAGTCACCGCACCCAAAGCGACTCCAAATAAGCCACAAAATAAAATTATTAACTCCACTGTGCAAAAGCGCTTTTCTTCCACATAAGAAGTTGCATCGTGATGACGTAAACGTGCCCGTGCACGGAACGTTTAAGCGCAGTGTGAGCGCAGGCCAGCGGGGGAGTGGGGAGGGGGGGCAATTGTGCTAGTGTGAGTGCGCCCTCAGTTACGCTTTTACGTGCAGACTTTTGTCACTGTTTCAGTGCTCAAAGCCTGCCAAAACGATTTGCAAGCAGATCCAATATTTGCAAGCAAAGGGCAGGCGGGGCTGAGAGCATGTGCATGCACATGGTCATGTATGTGGGAACATGGAGAGCAACAATGTCCTTCTCAGGTATTCGGCTAGCTATTAAACTTGTTATTGTGGATAATGAAGTACCAAGTGATGGATTGTTGGTTAAGTTACTAAAGTTCAAGGGTAATTCCGGTATTTTTAAGCCTGGGCCCAATACATATTTCGGGGTCTAAATGACTAATAGGTGGACAGATTGTTATTCTAAGTATCTGTTTAACTAGAAACAGCCGTTATAAAGCTCTCTTCATAGCCACCAGACTCCATTGACAAAAACAGCATTTTTACCTCGCAGAACACAGGAATTGCTGGTCTACCGCTGCCTCGATCTCGGCTAGTTTGTTTGTGTTATGGTGTGAATTAGTCATTTAGATCCCAAATTATGTAAAAATAGGGCCCAGGTTTAAAAATACCGAAATGGCGGTAGACCAGCAACTCCTGTGTTCTGCGAGGTAAAAATGTTCCTTGTTGACAAATGTTTTTGTCAATGGAGTCTGGTGACTTTGAAGAGAGCGATATAACGGCTGTTTCTAGTTAGACGCTTAGAATAACAACCTGAGCCTGCCAGTGGCAAAAACAAGCACTTTTAGTGGACATACTTTGATCGGTGCAGTTGTCTCAAAGGATTAGCCTACGTTGCTATTAGTCATTTAGACCCCGAAATATGTATGGGGCCCAGGTTTAAAAATACCGGAATTACCCTTGAACTTTAGTAACTTAACCAACAATCCATCACTTGGTACTTCATTATCCACAATAACAAGTTTAATAGCTAGCCAAATACCTGAGAGGGACGTTGATGCTCTCCATGTTCCCACGTACATGACGATGTGCATGCCTTCAATCAGGGAGGTAAACACAGCGCTTACCAATGATGCATTTGTCCTAGTGACCAATAAAGTCGCCCCCTTCCCTTCAAAATCCACGTCAAAATCATGACAAAACCCCAAGCGTGAGAAAAACAGAATCGTAATCGTAAAAAATGAAATCGTACTCGTAAAAAATGAAATCCTAAACATGAGTGAGAAAAAACAATTGCAATTTTATTATTTACATTTATGAACATAACTTTTTCGTTTACAATACAGAAAAATGCGGGGGGGGGGTTTGATCACGAGAAACATTTCCACATCTACGCCTATGATTTTTTTTTTTACGCCTACGATTATTTTTCTTACGCTGACAATACTTTTGCCGTCAATTTGAACCCATATAGTTCTAGCTAGTAGTAGTAGTCTAGCTTGAGTAGAACTAGTTAATCGTTGTAGCAGACTCGCTACCCCCGGAGTAGGCAGAGACACAGGCAGGAGTAGAGAGTTCACAGCCCAAATGCAGCTTTGTTTACATCCCAGCACATAAAACTGTGACCGCTGGCAGTGTTGCCATATTGCGCTGGTTTCCGCCCAATTGGGCTACTTTTGACTACGTTGGGCTGGGGAAAAAAGCCTTGGGCTGGTAGATTAAATTTGGGCTGCTTTTGTCAACAAAAACATAATATTACCATAATATCTGTCATTTTATGGTCAAAAGCACAGATACAAAATTCAGTACACTTTGTTGTGTCGGCACCATGTTTGATTGACATGAATTGTATTCAATCATCGTTAGGGGTGTGTGTGTTTCTTTTTCTATCCTGGTGGGGACCGTGACCTGACTGCACACTCACACCATGGGGTCCAATTTCTCTGTGGGGCCCAAAATCTTGGTCCCCATGGGCACAAGCAAGCAAACAATAGAAATGTACTAGTGCATCCCAAGTGGCCATAGGTGGTATTACAGTGTGTACATTTTTATGTGATCAACTGACCATTTATGCTATCAATAGCTGAGTAAATCTATTTGACCAGTGTAACTTCCTTCAGCCCATTCAGTCCAAAAAAAAGTAAAAAAGCAAAAAAGTAAGCAAAAAAGATCAGGTTTAGTTCTTTAAGCTGTTCATGAAAAATATGAATTCCTACCTGTTTTTCATTTTGTAAATAGCAAATAACAAGAGCAAAAATATTGATTTAATTTACTGAACATTGACTCATGGGCCGGGTGTATGTAGTTCTAACTTAAATTGACAAACTGACTGTTTAAGGGATCAATTTACTAATTGCTGCATTATTGAACTGAATTGAATTATTGAACAAACATCTCACGGTTTTTACAAAGAAATAAAGAAGCCTACACACGGACTCCACTGCAGCAATTCTTACATTGTCAGAGTAACCTATGGCATTGTCTGCATCAAAATAAAAGCATAGCATTCACCTATGAACACAAAGGTAGAGTGAGCTAATCAGCATGTGGTTTTAACATGCCATACTAACATTATTCTCTACATCACTCGCATGATTTCCAAGAGCTCAATATTTGAAATCTAAGCTAAAACTGATACTGGTTTATCCTGCCTCCAGTTGGATCTGTTAAAATATAGCAGTGAATGCATTCATCATTAGCTAGCTAGCTAAAGTTGATGGCTGTCAATGGACAACTTTTTAGATGACTCAGATTGGCTAATAAGATCATTTATGATACAATGGTAACTTTGTTGATCACTATCACAACATATCTAAAGAGTAACGTTATATCAAAACAACGATACATGTATGGAAAAGAGAATATCGGATACAGGGAATTCATTATTCTCAATCTGATGCTAGCTAACATTAACTAACCTAACATTAGCTACCTTATGTATTGATAACGTTAGCCGTTTCAGTTGACTACATGTTTGAGTAGCCAGTGCCTAGCTAGACAGATCATCATATTCATCTTATAAATTATGTTGTTTCATCACTCATGGTGTGAAAAAATTACCAAAAGTCAATGTTTTTTCTTTTTCTTGACATGATTTTTTCACAAATGTGTCTGCCTTCCTGTGAGGCTAAAACATAGCGGCGTACATAGCTAGCTAACATCTAGAACCAAGATTATCATTGGCTATGTCAAGCTTTCTCTGCTATGAGTTTACGTTACCATGTCTACATATCTGGCAGGTAGCCTTATAATCCACATGGTCATAGAGACGTCAAGAGTGACTTTTGTTCATTTTGATGAAACGTTACCTTTAGTTTATTTCATTTAACGTGAAAGTGACAGTCAAAATGATAATGTCAAAAAAGTGGTAGGGACACATCCATACCAGTTATTTAGGAAACATGCCCATGGTGGTAACAAAAGCTAGGTTGCCCAATTAAACACATGAATTACCCTTACTCCTTCACAGTAGGCAAAAAAAAAAAATCTACATCAACAGCCACAGAGAGAGAGATTTAGGGATGATTCCTCATGCTGATCATATTTAGTAAAAATGATACTGCATTGTCTCCTCACATCAGAGGTTGAGGTTGATCCTGCCTCCAGTTACATCTGTTAAAATATAGCAGTGTATGCATTCATCATTAGCTAGCTAAATAACGTAATGGATGTCAATAGACAACTTTTTAGATGACTCAGATAATAAGATAATTTATGATACAATGGTAACTTTGTTGATCACTATCACAACATATCTAAACAGTAATGTTATATCAAAACGCACGTATGTATGCAAAAGGGAATATCAGATACAGGTGCCAGAGGCTACCTGGTTGATTCTGCCAGTAGCATATGCTTGTCTCAAAGATTAAGCCATGCAAGTACACATGGCCGAAACAGTGAAACTGCAAATGACTCATTAAATCTCAAATTGATCTGCAATCTGATGCAAGCTAACATTAACTAACCTAACATTAGCCAGAAGACATACCTACCTTATGTATCGATAATGCAAACGTTAGCCGTTTCAGATGACAGATCATCATATTGGGGAAAATGATTTAAAAAAAAATGTTTTTACCAAAAGTCAATGGTTATTAAACAAACAAATTAAACTGTTCTCTATTTTGTTGAATGGCTAGAAGTGTCATTTTAAACACCAGGTATCAGGTCAAAAGCCCAACTCAGATCAATAAAAATCTGATTCAAGGTTTTTCAGTTTTCTTAAGTTTACTCATGGATTCTAATACTTTTGTAGACTTGACTCAGATTTAAATTCATAGACAGTCTTGCGTAGATATTCAGGTTTTACTTATTCAAATAGCAGAGAGAATTCTTCATAAGCGGTTGCCCAGACAACAGGTGGAACAGCATACAACTCCCAGTCGATTGGTACATTGTTTATGATGTCACAATAACGAGGAATGACGTGTACCTATTGCATATACAAACTGCTGCCAGACTGAAGTCAGATCACTTTGAAACTACTGAGCCAAGGAGACGCAGCAGTTTTAACATTAAGTATACCGAATGGAAGATGGCAGGACTTATTAATCGTTTGTTCAACCCACTACTCCGGAGAGGCACAAGTGGTTTTACCTCTGCGGTGGACAGGACCACACAACTGTTGTGCAATACTTGGAGTGGCAATGAAAAGAGTTTGGAGAGTAGAGGAACTTCCTCTCTTGCCGGGAGAACAACTTCCTCATGGGACAGATGTGCTGGAAGTGGCCTCGGTAGTGCGACATGTCAAGGGAGTTTCCTCAGTTCAGCCTCCGCAGGTTTGGGACTGGATCACAGAAAGTATTCAACAGTGAACTACAGGAAGCCCTTGTTCTACGCATCAGTTGTGGAAAACTTTCTGGCATCATCACAGTGTGCCTCTCAGAAACCTGTCAGCCTTCGATACATACACAGGTCCATTCCAGAAGTAACAGAAAAGGCCTGTCATGCTGTTGTGTATATTGAAATCTTGACCAGGAGCTTCTTTGGAGCCACGACCCTGGTGGGCAATGGCTCTGGCTTCATCATCAGCAGCGATGGCATTATTGTGACCGCTGCCCATGTTGTGGACAAAATGTTCCGTGTGAGGCTGGCCAATGGAGAGGTGTATGCTGCCACCATAAAGCATATTGATAAAGAGGCAGACATCGCCATTATCAAAATTAAAGCAGAGTATCCTCTGCCTACTCTCCCCATGGGCAGGTCCTCTGATCTTCGTCAAGGAGAGATTGTGGTCGCCATAGGCAGCCCACGTGGGCTGCAGAACTCATTAACATTTGGGATTGTCAGCTCAACAAAGAGGACCGGTGTGGACCTGCGCTTGCACAGTGGTAATACAAATTACATCCAGCATTCTGCGCCCCTTGAGTGTGGATATTCTGGAGGTCCCCTGCTTAATTTGGATGGTGAAGTCATTGGTATACATACCTTGAAATGTGGTGATGGGATCTACCTTGCCGTCCATACTGACCACGTACAACAACATCTTGAGACATATAAGTCGAGAGACCCTGACCTCCCTGGCGTGGTATCTGGGGTCCCGGTCTACTGGGTGATCGAGGGCTCGGTTGCTGAAAAGGCTGGCATCCTGCCTGGTGACACTGTGGTAGAGGTCAATGGGGCCAAGGTTAAGACCACAGAGGATATCCAGCAGGCAATCTGTAGCAGCAACAACATCTCCATGCTGTTGCGCAGAGGGCAGCGGTACATCCAATTGAACTTGACACCGGACCAGACTACAAAGACTGACGGCAAGTCAGTAGTCTAAAATACCAATGGACAAGATGACAAAACTACAAAGACTACAAGATGAAACTTGCCACAGAACAGCCCCTTAACTCCAATGAGCTAAAAGACATTAAGCATCTGCGAGTCAGTCACCATCACCACCTCCCTCCCTGTCTACATTGGTACATGGTACACACTCATAGATCCATACGCTCACACACTCGATCACCCTCTCTCACTCGTGTGTGTGTGTAACCCCCAGGCTGTTCTGGACTCCAGCTCCCAGGAGTCCCTGAGATAAAAACACCTGGCTGGGATAACTGAGGGGACTCCATCACTGGACACCACAGAGGTAGGAATCTCTGAATGAAAAATGAAAAATT
Organism: Gephyroberyx darwinii; assembly: GCA_900660455.1. Lineage (NCBI taxonomy): Eukaryota > Metazoa > Chordata > Actinopteri > Trachichthyiformes > Trachichthyidae > Gephyroberyx > Gephyroberyx darwinii. Next base: position 21,577 of record CABFOQ010054094.1, read on the forward strand.
GACTCATCCAATGAACGTGATTCTTGTTAATAGTACTAATTGTCTCCTCACAGGTTGGAGCTCCAACAGCAAGCCCCACTGTGGACTCTCCCACTGTGGCCCTTTGGTTCCCCTGAGCAGCCCTGCAGGCCCTCCTTTGAATGACCTGGTCCACTCCACATCTGGTAGGATATTCACCTCCACTTGTGTCTGAATTGTCAAGTCCTTCCACACTGTAGTTAATTCCAACAAGGTCGCTTGACTGTCCTCTTTCGATTTTTAGAGGTCAGCAAGCCCTAGAAGAAGGGAGTCTGAAGAAGAAGGGAGTTCTTCTCCAGGTGGATGAGGACATTCTGCTGCTGCTGTGCGACCAAAGCCGAAGATGTGGAGTGAAGTTCTCTATGAAGGTTTTTTTTCTAGCAAAATACCTGAGAACGACGCTCAGAATATATTCACCCACCCGTGTTCTTAATTTGAAGACAGAAAACATTTACAGATGTACAAGTGAATATCTGATGAATGTGGTAGCAGCTGCACTTGAAACATATTTGATCAGATTGATTTTTATTCTTGAATATCATTTTCTAGTGGCAGAACAAATTGAATCTGCCACTGCAACCTCTCAGATGGCGTCTTGTGCATCACAAATGTTCAATCTGCACGTTCTCCCCTCGGCTACAATTGTTGCAGAGAATTTGATGCCAAAGTGATTTGTAGATCCGCGACTTCAAGACGCTGTAGTGATTTGTAGATCCGCGACTTCAAGACGCTGTAGTGATTTGTAGATCCGCGACTTCAAGACGCTGTAGTGATTTGTAGATCCGCGACTTCAAGACGCTGTAGTGATTTGTAGATCCGCGACTTCAAGACGCAAATTTGATTCAGGAATAAAGATAAATCTGAGCAAATCTATTTCAAGTGTGCAGCTGCTGTTGCAGGCGAAGTGTTTGACGCTCAAAATTTCCTGGGGGAGGACCCCCTGAGCCCCCGCTTAATGGGCCCCCCACAATGCTCAAACGAAACCTTCGCCT
>CABFOQ010054096.1:0-11134 GCA_900660455.1 Gephyroberyx darwinii
GAGGGAGAGAGGGAGAGAGGGGAGAGAGGGAGAGAGGGAGGGAGAGAGGGGAGAGAGGGAGAGAGGGAGAGAGAGAGGGGAGAGAGGGAGAGAGAGGGAGGCAGGTGCAGAGCCTGCCGCTCATCAGCCAGAGACAGCAGCAAGTAATGAAGACAGGAAACAGGAAGGTCATGACAGGTCAGACAGCAGGGTCAAGGTCAAAGGTCAAAGGTCACCCGGGGAGACAGACCATCTGAGCCTGTCTGAACCGGAGAAGAATCAGGAACAAGACGCCACATCGCTCCGGGTTCCGGAACCCTTCAGAGTTTGAGGTTCTAACCTTTATGTACAGCGCCCCCATCAGGCCAGTCAGAACACTGCATCCTCCCTCCAAGTTTCACTAAAATCAAACCAGTAGAATTAGATAGGAATACCGCTGTGCATGTAAACATAGTCACTATTCATACGTGTGCATGTGTGTGTGTGTGTGTGTGTGCGCGCGCATGTGTGTGTGTGTGTGTTCTCCTCAGACTATTCTACAGTCCATCTGAATCAGCTGTTGGAGAAAGCAGAGGCGATCGCTGGCAGGATGCTGCCGTTCACCGTCTTCTACAGAAACCAGCAGAAAGAATACTTCCACCAAGCCAGGTAGACGCAGTGTGAGAGTGTGTGTGTGTGTGTGTGTGTGTGTGTGTGTGTGTGTGTGTGTGTGTGTTCGTGTGTGTATGTAATCATCACACATTCGGTTTGATTTTGTTCTCCGACATTTGAAAAATGTTGCATAACTCTCCTCTGTGCTCAACTAAGGGGCTTTGATTTCCCCTGTCAAAAATGTGCTTTACAAATAAAGTTTCAATTGGATCAACATAAAATGTAAAAAATAAATGATTGCATGGTTGTAGGCTCGTACAAGTAGTATTAGAAATATGGATTGTGGTCGTGTAAATGTGGATATTTGTACAGATAGGCGGACAGAAGGAAAGTTACTTCCAGAGAGGCTGAATCGTTGCTTTTTTACTCTTGTGGGATGAGCTTTTCTCAGACAGAACCGTCCATCTATCTGTTGTTTAAATGACATTACGTTTCATTTCTGGGAGCTTTTAGTTTTTGGACTGGAGCTGTTAAGTGCTGGGCTTTTTCCACCAGGCAGCTTTATAATATGTGTAAGCTGAGGCCTTTATAAAGAGGACAGTCAAACCCATTTTGTTGAGTCTCCGTTGGAGCACCTCGTTCTGTGAATGTCAAATATAAACAGAATATGCTGCGCTGATTACATTTTAGTTTTCAAGTGGACGTTTTTAATGTGTCATATGTAAGTGCTTGAGTCCTGCACCCTAAATGGACACGGCGGACTAGTACTGAAGATAACGAGACACACTTAGACACACAAAGCTTTGTTTCCTTTCTGGAACCGACAGTGATGAAGGCCTGGTGCCAAAACGTCTTATCTGCTGCTGCCTGAATGAAAAATAGACTGTACAGCAGGAACATGCAACCAGGCAGAGCAGCTCTCTGATTGGTTAAGTGAAACCTCAATGGGTGGAGCCAAAGAACCACAGTTTTTCTGGTAACATTAGCAACATTAGACAAAAAGAGGTAAGACAGGAGCTAGCTAATATTATGAAGACTAGCGCTCTGATACTAACTGAAAAAATACAATTTGTCCATAGAAGTTTTGTTCTAACTAGCCATACTAGCCTATAGCTATCTAGATAAGCTAGTTAGCTAGCCTGCTGACCCGCTGAAGATCATGAATGCCATGGTCATGAATGATTGGAAAAGTCATTGCCATTTGTATTTTTATTTATATTTTGACCAGTTTGCCAGTTAGCTAACTTGCCCTGAACTCCACCCACTGAGGTTTAACTCAACCAGTGAGATTATATCTGTCTCCAGATCAGCTCTGCCTCTGAGAAGTGTTTGATGTCTCTTGCATATTAACCCTGGTCCATGTTGTGAACTGCCCCCCTGACCGACCCAGAAGCACTAAGTATAACAAGATGTCTACCTGCTTGTCTACCTGCTTGTCTACCTGCAGCAGATGTCTGTCTTGTGTCTGTCCTTCTGCATGTCTGCATGCTCTGTTGTGTATTAACCCTGGTCTATGTTGTGAACAGCCCCTCTTATCGTTCCAGAGATGCTCAGTGTAACCAGATGCTGCCGTCAGTCAAAGACAACAGTGGCAGCCATGGTTCGCCTATCAGTGGCAAACTGGAAGGGATTTTCTTCAGCTGCAACACAGAATTCAACACAGGGAAACCCCCGCAGGACTCCCCATATGGACCCTACCGCTTCCAGGTACAGCCCTGTACAGCCCTTGAAGACAGCCTTTGAGTCTTTTGCAGGGAAATAATCACATTTCCCATGTCCCTGACCTTATCACAATATCCCTATTGTCCTTGAACCATGTATTTCAATATGTACTGTATGTTTTGTCAGACCACAGATTATCTTTACATGTCAGTCATTAGGTGCTAAGGAGGGTGGCAGGTTCAGGGTGGCATGGTGAGTAGGCAGATTGCCCTTGGAACTGGAGGCCTAGGGTTCAAGCTCCTTTGTTAGCAAGCATCTGTTGTGCTGAAGTGTCCTTGAGCAAGACAGCTCTGTTCTGAAGCTGACCCTGACCTCTGACCTTTGTGTGGTGGGAAACCATCAGAGATGGTATTAGTAGAGGTAGTAATAGCAGTACTACATTCATACAGATTGTATCATTGTTTTGTTACAGGTCCAAGCAGAAGTCCTCTTCAACCAGAACACCAACATCTACTATGGGGATTTCTACTGCATGTACACGGCCTACCACTATGTCATCCTGGTCCTTGCTCCTCAGGGGTCCAAAGGAGACACCTTCTGTAAAGGGAGGTTACCAGCTCTGGATAGATCTGATAATCGTTTCCTGACCTGTGTTGAGGAGGAAGACAGGTCACTGTCTTTCCACCACGCCCAGGATGTGATCTTGGAGGTGATCTACACAGAGCCGTTGGATCTGTCATTGGGAACGGTAGCGCAGATCAGTGGGCACCAACTCATGAGCCTGTCCACCATCAACGCTAAGAAGGACCCCAGCTGCAAGATCTGCAACATTAGCGTGGGACGCTAGCCAGATCGCTTGGCTGGCTAACTAGCTAACCTGCTAATCATTGACTGCCGGCTAGATGGTTTAAAACTAGCTGCTACTTATAAGTTCACCACCTGCTCATTGTTGGATAGTTAGCTAGCTAGTCGCTAGCAAGCAAACCATCTAATTATTGGCTACCTATTTGCTGACTAGTGCAGGCTAAGTTTGTAGCTGGGTTATTGGCTAAGTGGCTAGTGACTAATGAGCTAACCAGCTAACTAATGTAGCTCTTAACCCGCCACCTTCTCACCATCCTGGCTGCTTTTTCGCTACAGAACCAATCTTATTGTAAAACTTTTTAATTTGTATAATGAACTTATGTTAATGCCAAAAGTAAGATAGTGAATTGTTTGATTCTCCTCAACTATAACGTTAAATGATTTGTTCATAATAACTCTCCCCACAAATAATTTCAAAACTGTAACACGTGTGACAGTAAAAGTGTTCTGAACATAAACTGGTGTATATTTCACAAGATTAATATTTACAATCTATCCATCTGATATCCACAAGCCCATGGCCACAATGTACTTTTGTCATATCCCACCCCATTTAATTTAAAGTAGATTTCAAATTACTGTAGATCTATTACTATTTTTTAAGGGTTTAAGCGATTTGTGGGATGTGGGGATTGTGGTGGAAGGTTAACAATACAGCATGTTTGAGAAGGTCAGGGTTAAAGGATAATACCAGTGTTTTTGACACCAGGGTGCTTTAATACAGTGTGAGGTTGTATTGAGGTTGTAAGGTTTGTATTGAGGTTTGAGGTTGTAACACTGTAGCATCTTGTCAGAGAAAATGGCACCTTGGAGGTAGCATAGCAAAACATTTTGTTTTGTTTTTTGAGGAATCAACAAAAGACTGTTAAATATAACTTTTCAATAATGATGGAAAAGTGAGCAAATTCACTGGGTGAATTAACTCCTGTCAAGCCAAGAATTGTCATCATATGTGGTGATTTGTTTTTTACTTACTTACTTTTTTAGGTGTCTGTGGTGCATTTAGAACCTCATGGCTGCTAAATGTCTCACTTATGAAAAAAAGATTAAATGTCTCCTTTGGTATTACCTCTTATCAAGCCAAGATAAATGTAGGACTGACATGCCAAAAATGCTAATATTATCTTTAACTGCTCCTCTATCCACTGCTAGCAAGTTGTGATTGTTCTTACTGACTGTTATGGCACTTCTTAGAGCTTAAAGTGTTGCTCTTAGAGCAAAGAAACATTTTCTTTTTCTTTTTTTGCCAAAGGTAACAAACCTACTGATCAAGCAGCTAAACAAATGGTAACAGCAGAATGGATTTGTATTTATTTTATCTAGTGATGTAATATGGACCAATGCACACTGAGGTTGTTTGATTGGACAATATAACTCAGTATAACTCAACTAACATATAGCAATTTAATCACTTGTCTGTCATTTAACGACAAAACAACAAAACTTACAGCTGCTTCGTGTCTTTAAAGGAGCTGAAGGTTCATTTTGTACAAACGTTTCTAGTGTCCAAAAATGAAGAATTGGTTTCATTACGAGTTGAACATGAGTTTGCGCAAGGCCAACCGGTTTGCTCAATTCCTCCAGGAACCTGCAGTTTTGTGATCACAAGATCATTTTCGTAAAATCAACAGTCCATATATGTTGCCTGCATTTTTGATAAAATACTGACCATTTACTGCAAAAAAAAACAACGTACCACAACCTAAAAATCATCATAATTTTAACACAAGAATCAATAAAATCAAATTAATTGCTAATAAGCTGATGATTGCCAGAGTGATCCAAAGTTTTCATCAATACGTTTCATGCATTTACATTACATGACATGTATGTCTTATAATGACAGGGTATGTGGATCAAAACTGTGGCCTTTTGGTTACGGGACGGTCACTAGAACTTCCCACTTCTAATTCTTACAACTGAACACAGAAAATGCTGCAAACTCCTGCAATTTTTTCAAAAGGTTGCTGTGAATCAAAGTATTTTGAAAACAATGTTGGAGGGATTGTTAGTTATTAACCGGTATGGTTCGATGTAGCGGCAGCATGCTTTTGGTATTCCAGCTTCAATTTATTGTCACACATTGATTTGATCAATTTGTTTGTCTGCAGTGTTCTGTTATTTATTCTTACACACACTAAAATATGTTGTGTTGATCTAACATAATAAACATGATTAAAAAAAAACCCTGCATAGATAGCAAAAATATTTATTTTCAACTTGTCTGTATAGAAAATAGTCAAGCAAACCAGAATTGCACAACACAGGGACATTTTTGATCATAGCAAGGGTCGGGAGCAGATATTTTTCATTTATAATTCTCTAGCACAAACAAGGATAAAAACATCAACACTGACGTGCACTGAAACACAACGTTTGACAGTTTAGGGTGGAAAATGACAATTTGTTAAGATTTAAACCTGCACTCTGTGAATCTTTTATGTAAAAATACAAACACTTTATCAGTCACAAAGTGGGGCTGCAACAGAAAACACTGGCCCCTCCCCCTTCATTGAGCTGCTGTAGATTCGCTCCATTCACCCCAATGAAAATTTGGAGTCGACAGGTACACTGGCGGGAAAGTTTGCTCCGAACACAGGAAGTGACAAATCGAAGCTCATGAGCCAAACTCACACAGCTCCGAAACAGCAGTGAGCGAGTTAGTGCCTCAGGTATCGCCACAGAAAGCTAGCTAGAGGGTAGCGAAATCATCAAAAACACAAACAGTTTCCTCTTGCTGCCACTTGGGGCCGCCAATGACTAAATTACAGAAAGTTACATAGTGCAGGTTCAACTCCAATGGGAATTTGAGGATTTTCAATCACCATTTCACACACAGGAATTAGGATTGTGTTTGTAACCTTCTGAGACATACATGTACATATTTCACCAGATGTTAGTACAGAGACAACTAGGACTGGGAGGTGTCCAGGCTTTGTGGATATTGTGGGCATCAAACCTGCTTTGATCCTCCGGTCTTTCTCAGGATAAAGATTTCACCATAGTTTTTCTGAGATGTTTTGTTCTAATTCCTAAAAGTTACACATTGATATTTAGAATTTTGATTGGTTATAGAGGGTTTTCAGGTGGCGTAACTTGTCCTCTGGCGGCCATATTGGAGGTCCTCAGTTCCTGGGCAACACTGACTGAACAACTGATTGTGTTTCTAAATGTACAACTCGGCCATCTCAACAGAATTGAATAGACACAGTTCATTTGACTGGGAATTGAACATTTTACCAATGATAGAATTTATGCTTAGTTAATGTTAGCTTGTTAGCTGTCTGTTAACACATCTGGTTAGCTAGCTAACATATCTAGTAGAAGCTAGCATTAGCAGTGGCTAGTAGTCCCATGTTAACAGTAACTAAACTAGCCTGCTGGCTAGTTAGCTAGCTACCAGTTTGTTCAGGTTAACTGAGCTGACTCTTCTCCAGCTCCAACTCAGAGTGTTTTGGAGTAGAGACTAGGGCTGAAGACAAGACAGTTTACTGAGTCACAGTAACCTACATTTGGAGACAAATCTACCTGATCACACTGTTCACTTTTACTGAGAACGTTACTGGATGATCTACAGACACACCACAACAACCTGGTTCAGATAGCTCTCTTTTTCTAGCCCGGTTATTTATTCAGCCATTTTTTTGCACAGCCAGTTATTACTGGCAAATGTCACAAAGGGGGAAAATTCATATTTTTTCAGTTTCCCTAAGATGGTGGGTTAGCATGTTAGCATTGCAGATGTTGAAACCAAGAACCCTCAAGAAAATTTTACTATGATGTTACAAAAACCCCAATCCATTATTGCAGTACGGCGTCTTCTGTGGACTCGCCTCTGGCCACCACCAGTTTATTTGCATAGTAACTTAATTAGATTGAAGAAGTTTTTGTACTTAAAGAATTTTCCAGATTGTATCTTTAAATAAGTTCAAGGAGATTTTGAAATGACCCAGCCCTTAGTGTAACTAAAAAATATACACAACAGATTACAACTATTGTTATCACACTGAAAACCACACCTTGCAGAAAAAAAACATTTGAAGAGTTTATTTCCAAAATGCTATATATCATTATAGATAATAGAAACCATTACCTGAAGTTCATCATTCAATATCTATAAAATGTGGAGGATGTAGATTATAAAAGTGTTCCGGTTACATCCTTTAAGAAGTACCATCTCTCAGAGGGACAATTGATTTTGATCATTTCATTTTATCATTTGGTTATTGATTTGGGATCATTGATTTGCAAGAGGACAACTGTGTGTCTTGAAGTGAACACTTGAGGGTAGAAGATCAGCGGCTTCGTTCACACTGCAGCTGAGAGTGTCCCAATTCCAACGTTTTCATTTGTATAATTGTCACTTTTGCCAAAGGATTTTGGAATGAAACTCTTCATTTAAGTAATATAACTTTTTGTTTCCATGCAAAAACAAAAGAAATTAGATTCTACCAGTGTGAATGCACTAGAAATCATTCTGACAGGGATTCTGGTTACTATGTCTGACAGGTGAACGATACACAGAGACACAAATTGTTCGGGTTCATTACTCCAGGATCTAGATGGTACATAATCTTAGATTTTACACATTTTTCACATTAACTGTTGACGTTTAGACTTTACCCACTAGAGAATGCTTAAACAATATTGCACAGTTCCCTTTCACTTTTGATCTACTGGGGTACAAACAGGACCGTGTATTATTACTCACATTTAGGGCATCTTTGAGTCTTTGGTTGTTCTTGCAGCCCTTCACCATAGCACTAACACTGACACTCAATCGAGACACAGTAGAGAGACACAGGAACATTTATCTCCAGACGAGCAGGAAATTAACAGTAAGCTACAGTGTCGGGTAAGTTACTTTCACGATTTTACCTGAAATCTAGATTTTTTTTAGGGTAGGATAGTGTTCATTTCCCACCCTGCCTTCAGGTCCCACTACAGGAATAGCTACTTATCCCAGAAACATGCCAATAATCTGTTCTAGCTCTAACTCTACAAATTATGACAATTTTTTTTTTTTCTGTTTTCTGATCGGTTTGTAGATTCAAATGGTTTGCATACATGTTGTTCAAATGTAAACACAATATAGAGTGTATGTAGTACGCCACCGGCTCCAGTTTTCATGTATTAGCCCAGGAATCTCATAAACTCCAAATTCAAGTTGCATGAAATTGCATAATGGATTTAGACTTTGGCTAAAAATAAATTCCCTTTTTAAACATAAAGTGCCATGGACATTATATAGATAGTATAATTGTTTGTTCCTCCATGTTTTTTTCATTATAAAGTATATCTTAATGTTTTTCATCTAACAATAATTCTTACATTGCATCTTTGTCCCAACGGATCCTGTTTATGAATGTCTCCTTTCAAAAGCTAAAGCTGCCATCCTAGACCATAGAGTTGATGGATGCTGAACCCCAGAAAGTTCACTCACTGGATAACAGCATCAGCTAAAATGGTTGAAATATAAATGTGAGCTTTTGTACCAACTACCGATACATTTTAGGCATTTAACAGATCCTCTTATCCAGAGTGACTTGTGGTGCCATCAGACCTATAGTTTGTTTTCTTTGGTCTTTGCCTAATCACAAGCCAACCAGAAGTCCCATGACTCCCCAGCAGCTGGTTGATTGGTTGAGTTCTGGTAACCTGTCATCCCACCAGGTTAGAGAGTCCAAACCAACCTGGTTCCAGTCTGGAACTTGATCTACCATGATGGACTTGTCTGCTCTTCTCTGGTGTTCATACCAGTTAAGAACACATGAAGAAACATCTGAACATGAGATCAGTCCAGACTGACTGACGTTATGCTAGGCTTTCCAAATTTCCTTCTACCCATAATCTAAAAAGTGAGCAGCTAAGGGGGTTCAGCGTCTTGTTGAAGGACACTTCAACAGGACATTTTTCTGTTGATGAGCCTTTGCCAGGATTGAACCACTGCCACCCCGTGCCATTCAAAAGGAAGTCATTCATAAAGCAGCTCTCCACAACCCCAGCAACTGAGATTAAAGTGCTTCCAGTGTCAGTCTGGCACACACACATACACACCTAAACCGGTAGAAAACATTTTTTGGTCCCACACTCGTTTGTGATGGAGAGAACACAAGCTTTCAATTACACTTGGAATGGTACTGTGGAGTTTCACCCCTAAAAAGTTCCTAGTCTCTCAGGATTGGAATAAATGCAGTTGTATAAAATAATCCACACTTTGGGATGCTGGTACACGAGTACACACATCTTGGTCTCTCTTGAGTTTATAAAAGTATACTAGAATATGTACACTATGTTTGTACAAATGTACTCTTTGCAGAGGAGGGACTGAGCAGGAGTGTTTCATGTTAACATTTTCAGAAAATGTATCTCAAACTAGGGAGATGCACAAATGCTCTCTAGTATCCAAGTGCACACACACAGTTCGCTACAGTCTAGTGTGAACACAAATTCTACTCACATGGCAGCCGGTGGCTAGTGCTTTTCAGAAAGGGCTTGTGTAAATGTGATCCTTCTCAGCTTGTACCCAAACTCCTCCAGGTCCACCTCTTGGTCTATGGTTGATCTTGGTCTTGCATTCAAAGTGGCACGAATGCAAGTGGACAAGTATGCATCTTGAAGTGCACCCTTGAAGGTAGAAGGGTAGATCTGAGGCTCTGTTCACACTGCAGCTGCAAGAGTCCCAAGTTCTGATTTCTGCCTCACGTCTGACACAGATCTGATGTTTTCTAATCAGTGTGAACAGCAAAACTCGCCACATGGAGTCGCATTTTCTCAATTACGATCTGGACAAAATCACATCCCGATGTCATGCGACTTGAACGCTCAATTCAGAATTAGTCAGCGTTGCCAGGACAACTAAATCCTCCATCATTCACCTGCGACAGTTTGCTTGGCTGAGCAGCGTTAGCATGGAGGACAACGAGACGCAACAATTCAATTCAACGTGACAATTCAACGTGACATCTTTCGTTACTGTTATTCTGCACACATGTTCATCGCTGTCTGTTCGTATTGGCATCAGACATGGTTACATGGAAAAAAAATCAGATATGAGCAGCAATTTCGAATTGAGCATGTAGGTCTGCAGTGTGAACGGAGCCACAGTCTTGTTTTTTCTCTCTCAAGTACTTCAGTGTGCTGTCAGGCATACAAATATAAACTTGTAAGTGTACAAGTAAACCCTGGAGGGGAGGAAGGATCAGAGTCCCTTTTCCCTTAAGTGTACCAGAGCACTTCTCTGAAATATACAAGTGAACATTTTGGGGCAGAGGGATGGTAAGGAGGCGGATTCCGTTTCCTCTCAGATGGTTTTCGGCACTTCCTGTTTGCTGAGGAGGACTTCCAGGAGGCGGAGCTTAGCCTTTAGCTGCTTGTAATCCTGGTATTCCTCCGCCATGGGCGTGCGATCCTCTTTCTGGCAGGTTCTGCAGTAAACATGGATAAAAATATATCAATATAAACCGGGGGTGTGGTCAGGGATACACAAAGCAGGAAAAGTCAGCTCCCGTTAGAAATTAAGGAGGACTGCGTGACCCAGAAAGTTCAGATAGTTAACATTGTAACATTCAGTCTCACACCTAAATATGAATTTAAACACAGATGAACAATTCTAACTCCTTAATAGAGCAATAATAATATAATAAATAAATAAAATAAATACATATGTGGATGTGCACTAGACTAAAACCTTTCCATCAACATTAATATTACCATCTGAACACATTTCAGCAAGATTATTTTTTTCTTCTGCCCTTTTGACCTGTGATAACTATCATAAGAAATGCAAAGTGCTAAAAAAACTTTGCAAAGAAACAAAAAAAATTTGCAGCATCAGTAATATTACAGCATACCAGACATAGAAGCACATGAAAAACATGGCACCTACTATAACTGTGTTTAGTAGAAAACAGTGGAAGATTTGTTGTATTTGTATCCTGGTTGTTATATAATTAATAATAATAACAATAATAATAATTATTATTATTATTATTATTATTATTATTATTATTATTATTATTATTAATAATAATAATAA
>CABFOQ010054096.1:11499-29608 GCA_900660455.1 Gephyroberyx darwinii
GGGGAAAGGGGAGGTTAATCCGAGTTTAATGCAGTGAAGCACAGCGCAGGGTCTGGGCTATGATGGGTATGTTATCTCTGCCCAACATTTGGGTCTCCCTCAATTTCCACCCAGCCAAATAGCTGCGAGAAAGTGCAGATGGAGTCACTCTCAATGCCTGAGGAAAAAACGTTATTAATAGCTAAATAACTTCCCCATACTTTCACTAAATCTCTCTCACACACTATTCCAGATGGATTTGTTTGAAGTGGTCTCTCGCTTCATTCCCCTGTCCTTCTCATTCAGCACGGCTTTAGACCCGAAATATAGCTACATTATATTACCATACACTTAGAAACTCTGTGTGTGTGCGTGCGTGTGTGCGTGCGTGTTGAGGTGACATGGAAAGCATGGGAGGGGGCACATTTTCACACTTTCATTACTTTAGGCTGAATTTATCATCAATAACAGGAGAAATGATGCTTTTGTGTTTTGTTTTTTCTTTGTTTCTGAAATAAAAACATGGCTGGATTTTTAATCGACAGCGAGAGATGTAGTGTGTGTGTGCGTGTGTGTGCGTGTGTGTGTGTGGGGTGGGGGGGTGTACCCACAGTTTTTGCGTAATAGTTTATCTTCCTAGGCTGGCATGAGTTATTATTAGGCTACGTTAATTCATAGTAGGTCTATACACCACAGAGTTGGTGTAGGGTGTTTTAATGGAGAACATGCGACTATCGCTGACCGCCTGGAGGTCAAAGTTTACCAGCCTTTCTATTTCCCACTACATCACAGGTTACACCCACGGTCACTTAATTGAATACGTACACGGAACCTAACCTGAAGCTTTGGGTTGTCTGACTTCCATATAGCTCCCGCTGCTCTGCCATTATCCCTCCGCAATGCTCAGAAATAATCCCACCTGGCATCTGTTTAATTAGATTGAGGACCTCAGGTAATCCGACGATTTGCTGAAGTGTCCGTCGCCTGTCGCCAGCTCATATGACGGTCAGGTTTGTTGGTTCAGTGTGTTGCAGGTCGGATTCACCTTTTCTCTCTGACCAATCTGGCGCAAACCGAAGGATTTACAAGTTTGCGCAGATGTGGCGCAACCATATCCCCATTTTGTTGCTCATAATTACACATTGACTTTGGCAAACTGGTTCCCCGTTATGAAAAAAACAGAATGGTGTAAACTATGACCTGCAGATTACTGTTAAACAGGTCAGTTGTACTCTGTAGTATTAATTTGTGTTTTTTTCTTCTTTAAAAAAAACCTTATCATTAAATAACTTCCACAGTTTGATACTGTTTACTACAATGTATGATATGAATTTACATCAGAAAGATTTATGTCAGCCTAAAAATGTGGGTAAATTTAGTTTATGTGCATTTATTCTCCACTACATCCCTTTGAGAAATAAGTGATGTGGTGCCAGCTCGAAAATCCCATGCAATAAAATAAGATTCGCAATATTGTAATATGGTTAGTCGTTTAAACACGTGTTTAATAAAGATAGATTAAAAGCTAGGATAAATCCGTGATGTAACATCTCTGAAAAATTCAAATACATAATACACAAATAAACAAATAGATAAATAAATAAAGTCTTAAAATCTGGATAAGTAAACCAAAAAAAAAAAATCATGAATTTTGTGCCCAGGGCGAGCCACTGTGAGCTCCGCTGTGAGATGAAAGTGAAAAGAAATAAAAGGCTCTATTTAATCTGCTTTAAAACCCCTTTCCACATAAGGGCTGTGCTTCAAACTCGGAGAGTGAGGGGCTGATTGGGGATAAATACATTTCTTACCATGCCTGCGAGCTATTACACCCTGCACACACACGCACACCTATTCAGCGAGCATCGTTTCCAGTACTTACTCTAATAAGTATTAACATTATTAAATGCCATCCGGATGCCGGTAGTCTAAACTGCATTACGGAGAGGACGCGTCTCTTTTTATAGGAATGCAATTCAGTCCCAATTTAAACACAAGCAGCACTAAAAATGGAAACGTGATTAACAACATCGTGGCATCGTGGATATTTTGCATCAACACTACAAAACGGCGATCTAGCTTATACTTTCCAACTCATCGTTTTAATAAATTGAATATAAAGTCATATTTTATCCCGCAGAAGTGCCCTCAGATTTACGCGCCTGAGTTGTGCGTAAACGACAGGCTGCTGGCCAAAAAGCTGTTGTCCAGGTAAAGCAGATAGGTCATTACACCACTCCCTATCGAGGAGACTGGAGATATCTGCGACAGAAACGGTGACAATGTCCTTATAACTGCATTAATGCACGGTGGGGCCGCCAAATGGACAGAGAAAAGAACCGTTTCACACTATCAAATGCTTCTACTCTAACAGGCCATTATATAATATTACAAAACTATCTACCAGCGGGGCGTACTGAATAATTCATCTCCTTTTATGTCTATCCTTGCCCTTTGTCCGAAGTTTTCTCTCTCTTTACGACATTTTTGAATGAGAATGGACGGGCCCATATTCCCCTTTTCGCTGCCCTGCTTTCCAGGATTTGCTTTTGTACCTCGCACTCTTCACTTTAAAAAGCGTCAATGAAGGGGAGGTTTTGCTAGTGAAGTTCATCTTCAAGTTTGGCAGTGTCGTTTTAAGAAAAAAGGAGCTTTGTGAACTCTTATCTAAACCCCATTCACACATGTTTGATCATCAAAAGGCCAACCTTTATATCGTTTGGTGTGTGAGCTCTGCACATTTTTCCACCGCCTTGCCAATGAAAACATTAAGCATTGCACAAATAGCATATAACGATAAAATTAGACGTTATCTAATTTAAAGTTTAAAAAAAAAATAACTGTGCAAAAAAACTCAGAAACAGACTTTAAATAGACTCAAAAAGACTTTAAATAAGAATTTTCTTATTTGAAATCAAATCTGTTCTCAAAAATCATTAATTGCAATATTGTCCTATATATATTAAATCTCTAAACTATATAAAATATCCTCCAGATATATTATAGGAATATAAAAGTGATACCATAGGATATAAAAATACTTTAAGGTCACTGCAAACTCACGATTGATTACCACAGACACACTATATGGATACCTGGCATGCATCAGTGCTATCGTTGCCCCACCTCATAGTATCACTAACAGCATTAATAATAATATGAACGTAGACAAGTGATGAAATGTCACTAACTGACATCGATTGTGAAGTGGGTCAACTGTCAGCTGTCGTTTAGAGGTCGTTAAATGAATAAATGAAAAGGGAATTTGTTACACAAATTAATTTTCTACAGTTAAATACCTTCTGCCAAGGCTCTCATAAATAATTGAGTGATTGAGTAGCCTAACTGCTGGCTCGGAGTTAAAAGCAGGAACACATTCACCATTTAGCCCACCGAGGATGTGTGAGCATTTCCCAAGAGAATGTAAAGTGGGAAGTCTATTTAAAGCATTGACTTCCTGTACAAGGTTGTTTGAGTTGACACTAGAATACACGCAAATGTTAAATGATGATAATAATAATAACACGTCTTGTTATTTCAGACATACCGTTAAATGTGGCAAAGGGCCCATCGTTTCTGTTGGTAACTTACCTTTATCACCGAGGATGCCATCGATGCTATGCTTTGTTTTCTTTTCCCCATCTTCGTCCTTCTTATCACAGTCATCGTCGTCGTCCTTTTTGCCAAACCGGGCCCTCAAAACGCGGCTGATGGAGCTCACTAAAGACAACCAAAAAAAAAAGGTAAATGAGTGATTAGGCCAAAAACCCTTTAACGGACAATAATCATAGTAGGATAAATTTTAGAAGGATACTACAAATATCACAGCAATATTTGAAAATTATAGAGCAATAAAATCCTATATCAATATCACATGAGATAAAAAATACCACTAAGTAAAATAAGCTCAATTATAAACTCACTATTGAGTACCCTACGAATATTATAGGAATATTCTAGTGATGTTTCCTATAGCGCTAAAAGGTGTAGGTGTACTTCCTGGTGTTGAAAAATGTCAGCGTCAGTGAGTGGGACTTAGTATTAATACATGTAAATCGCACGAGTTTAATATGGAGAGTTGGCTGTAATAAGAAAAAAGGTGCTTACCAGATGAAGCCTCACCTGAAGGAACTGTGCTTCTGTCGCACACCCCGTCCTTCAGCAGCTTATCCCGGATCTCCCAGCTGAACATGCCCGGGTTTTCTCTCTTGTACTCCTCGATCCTCTTCTCGACGTCGGGAGTTGCCACCTGCTTTAAGTTTGAAATTGTGGAAATGGCAAAAAAAAAAAAAAAAAGGAAAAAAAAGAAGCGATGGACAAAAGGGAGGAAGGAGGGGAAATTGAAACCACTTTTAATTGAAACGTAGCCAATTAAGGATCAGCCCTTACAAAAAAAAAACAACTACTCTGATATAATAATAAAAGCCATCATAGCATATATTTCACAGGGATAATGTACACATATCGCAGCAAAATTATAAAGTATATATAACATCTCAAAGGAATATTATAGGCTAGTGATACAGGAGATAATAAAATACCATTAAGTACGATAACGTCTCTATAGACTCTATAAAATATTCAGTACCACAGACAAAAATAACTCCCTGTATTAATATTATGGGAATATTATAGTGAAAAGAGATATGAAATACCATGGAGTATGGTGAAATTATTAGTGAGCACCACAGACACACTGGGCACGAACAGGAATCTTATAGAAATATTATTGTGATTTTTCGTTAGGGAAATGTTTTAAGGGGATAATTTGTGTTTATTGTTTATGGTGATTGTTAACTATTTATGAGATGAAGAAAACATAAGCTACAGCGTGTGTTAGTATGGATGTCAGGCTACAGGTAGGTTTATAGGAAACGAGGCATGATGACAGGCCTGGGCTTTGTTTCATGTTTCTGGGGACAAGTGGAGCAATGACTGTAACGACATATTATTATTTGGTCAAGGTGATCAATTGTATAGGTCATCAAACTAGACTAGCTGAGAAAACACTGTTCCCCTGATGCGAAATTGAGATTTTTTTGAATTTTTTTTTTTTTTAGACATTTTAGATGTGGCTTCCAAATATATTTCTATTATTTTTTTCTTGATCTTTGCTCTAAAATACAAGATCAAATGTGGGTTCGTTTAGGAACAGGTAAGGCCAGTGCCATGTACCCATTTGACACCCATCCCTGTCAGCGGTGAAACAAAAGCCATTCATGGATCCCACTCACCCTGGGCTTGCTGCCTCCTATGGCCCCAGGACGAATCGACCCGGTCTCCTGGTACCGACAGAGGATCTTGGAGACACAACCGTGAGAAACTCGCAGTTGTCGCGAGATTACGCAGGGTCGGATGCCGTGGTGGGCCATCTCTACTATCTTGTGTCGGATGTGATTTGGCAGCGGCCTCCCGTTGATGAACACTCCTCCGAGCTGGTTCACCCGACCCTGGCCCAGAGGGGTTGACACTGCACCACAACAAACAAGACAAGTCTCAAACAAAAATGTCAACGCCTTGGGATGCTCTCTGGAAAAGAAAAAGACCTCAAAGTTGAGCCTATACGCTGTGATGAAACAGTGACAGGCCTCTTTAATGGGGCACATTTTAGGAACATTATCATATTATACATGTTCAAGAGAGTGTCGTGCCAAATTCATTCGCAGTCAGTCTGGCTGACAGGATGTGTCAGAGCCACTTCAGTATCCAATTTCACATTCAAGAGACACTAAAGAGGGTGACACTTTCCACCTTGATTATTCCTAGTCATGCTGTACAAATATTGATGTGATCCTTTGAGCCATCTCTTTGCTGTGTGTGTTATTGCCATTTCCAGCAGCGGGACACTTCAACAAATCCTGGAGCTTGAGTAACTTGCGAGCTACGTGGTTTTGTACATTTTAGTTTAGGGCTCTTGAGCACGAACTGGCTGCAATGGGAAAACTGTTTCCATAAACGCATGCAAATATAAATTGATCTTTTTTCCGCGCATATGCTCAGACAACTTGAATGTCTCGGCACCGAGGCGTTAACAATTAACAATTTGATGAAGGTTATTTGTTTGGATCAGACCATGTCAGACTAATGAAACGGACCCGAAATGTAGATAGTGTGCACAATAAATGCAGCTGTCTATTCTGCCGTTTGAATTATTATGAAGGTGATTTGCTGTGGTTACTGTCTCGTTTCATTTTTAGTGACAAATTACAGCTAACAATACATAAAACTTTGTTAATTCACTCTAATGTGAAAGCCAACACATTATTTCTGCTGAAATAATGTTCATTATTTAAAAATATTGCAAGCAGATATAAAATAAGCAGGGATGTAGTGGACGGTAGGCCCACCTCACCTCAGTTCAATCACCTTTTAAGGCTGATATAAATCTTTATATGCTATAAATTCATAAATTATTCACATAAATTCACAATTTATAGGAGGACGGGGGATTTTAAGGGGCATGATTATTTTTAAAGCATCATTTTATGATTTTCTGTTTATATTTGTGGTTGTTTGCCTTCTGATGATCATAATTAACCCACATTTTTTTTTATTTACCACTACATCTCTGCTAGCCAACTACCTAACTATCCGACTATCACTGCAGCATTGAGGAGTATCGTCATGGGAAGGTGCAACAGACGGTCTCTTACCCTCCAGAGGGAAGCCGGTGCGGGGGTAGTTCTGGCCTGGCGCAGGGCGCATCATCCGAGGCATTGTTCCTGGTAAAGTAGCCATCCTATAGCTACTAAGACAACACCAAATGGACTCTGGCAGGACCTGGCACTCTCACGAAGCCCAAAGTCTCACCAAATGTCTCAAATGCGGGGGGGAAAAAGCACAAGCTGCAATCAAATCCCAATCCCAGACGGAGAAACTTGTGGATAAACCCTTCCACGGGGAGGAAAAATATAAAAGTGGTGGCGATGCTCTCCTCGTGTGCGATGAATTTGCCAAAATTAAAAAATAAAACCTTCGATAGGGGATACAAGTGTGCAAAATGTAAGGGGTTGCACTTTACAGTAAATGTGTAAAAGCTGGTAAAGGGTGTCTTTATTCTTTCCCTTGGTATACTTTGTGGTCAGTAGTTAACGTCTGCTTGCGGGTTGGAAGTAGTTTAAGTGGCCAACTTTAGTGCATGTTGTAGGAGGAGACAGACGAGCGCTCCCATAGGCTCCCTGGCCTTTCTTTTATGTATGAAAGAGAGTGGGTTTATCCAGCAGCCAGCCAACCAATCAGAGGAGCACATTCCACTTTTAATTCATCGCTGCCTCCCTCGTAAGACCCAAGACACCAAAACCAGTTCAAAATGTGTTATATCGAAAGATAATTCTGTCTTTTTCAATCTGTTCCAAAATTGCCTGCTATTTTCATTTCATTTTGCTTAACCTTGTAAAATATAAACTATTATGTTTACAGCATTATATGTCTATAAGCTCTTTCTTTCTTGCATTGCCTGATTGATCTATAGTGGTGCAGTTAAAAGAAATTTAAAAAAAATATACACTGCATCTATCAAGACCACGGTAATGTCTCAACCCCTATAGCAATGCAATCTGGAGCAACTTGGTACAAAAGCCTCATTAGCCCATCATTTGTTGAAAGAGTATTTCTCCACATTGCCCCTTGCTCAAGTTAAATCATGATTAAAATAGCTTACATCTGGAAAATATTGGAAGAGTCCCACCTGTGGGTAGATTATCGAAGCAAAACTAAATTGATTTCACTGCAAGATATTAAAGTAGACCCAAACCTCCAGATGCAATTTTCCTCACCTCCTAACTTGAGTGCATTTTTTTGTCTTATCAATTTATTTACTATTAATTGAATGAAATCAGGCCCAACCAAATTAAGTCCACTATTTCTAATGTGATGATGTGGTTTCTGAGTGTGCTGGCCAACGCAGGCCTACTTGGCTTCACATATAAGATGGCTTTCGGCTCGTTAACCCTTCAATTAACTAAATTTGCGCATCAAGAACGTCAAAATCGCTTCTAGTAGTTTTTGAGGTAATTACAACATTGGCATCGACCCGCCTATTGAAGACAACAGGTTGCCTTGCCCTTGAGTATTTTACTATTCACTGAAGAGTAATTGCTTCAAGGTAATTGTTGTAAAATAACGCGCAACTATTAAACTCGAATAAAAAAAGAGCACATATGGTAGAAAAGAAGAGGTGCATGTGTCAACTCTGTGGGCCCACCGTGCATATAAAATTGTGTGACAATTGCCGTGGAAAACACTCCTGGTGGAAGGCAATTTCACAAATAATTTTAGCAACAATTAGGGAGTGTGGAGGGGTGAAATGGCGATTTCACATGCAGATGTGCCGGTGGGGAGGACCTGGTACCCTGCCGAATAGCTCTGACCCGCACTCTCCCGCTTTGGTTTGCTTCACATGGGACAGAGAGGCACAAAGAGACCGCCTCACCCTCCTGGGAAGGCGCAACCAGTATTGGATTAAGTCAAGCATCAATCATGTGAAATCCAAACAAAAGCAAATTTCTCTTATGGAAAGCTTACCATGTCCTTTTACAAATATGTCATCCCCCTCTCTCTCTCTCCAAAATAGACCACAACAGGTAGGCTATCTTTTAAAAATCATGCTTAGACACGCAGAAAAAACAAAAAATATCACCATTATCATAGCCTCTGCTAATCATCCTCATAACCTAGTATTCATTTGGTGATGGGTATTAGTTACGTATAACCGATGGCTTCATCTTGAAAACTGTTTGGTTGAACAGTGAAAAGAGATTTTTTTCCCCCATTTGTATTATCATGGATTTATATGTATTATATGTATTATTCAATTTGTATTATTTTTGCAGATTTGAAGAAATTGCCTTTTGCCTAATGTTTTAGGAATATGTCGAGAAAATATATTCGCATTTTAGCTGTTTCGATATTTCAAAATAAAAGAGTATGTATAGATGTACTACTGTAAATAATTGTCCAGATTTAAGTCTCTCTCTCTATATATATCGTCCCTGATGCAGCCGATACATATACCAGGACCTCGTCAAGGAAGCCATGGCATTATGATCAAAATACATCTAAAATCATAATGGTTGCATTGAACCTGTTTCAAGTTGCGTTGAACTGAGTCCAATGTCTAGAGGCATTGATTTGAAAAAAAAAACTGATTATAACAACCTCTTTATCAAAAGCTATCATATCTACTTTTTCTGCGTTGTAACCAAAATGACACGGTAATAAAAATAGTAAAATAAAAACAGGCTCCTAGTCTATTCGGACTAGGAGCCTCCAATGCCTGTAGATGGTCGTTTTTATTTTTTTTATTGTGTTTTTTTTATTTAGTATTTTTTTTATGTTGTTATGTGTACTTTTCAACATGTTATTGGGAGCATCTGGTCCCTGTGAACACAGTGGCACCGCCATGTCCACTAGTGGGCGACTACTCTTTCCATTCCCTCTTTTATGTCAGGAGTACCAGAAAACCCACAGTGGACTCTTTCCTGTGAGCTGCTAACCCTGCTCTGCACCACACAACAGAGATGTATGTCTGCATTATTATCATTCTCTGGCGAAAGACAGATTTTCTGACTAAAAACATCATCTGAATCACACCGGCCTCAGCATCAGCTACACAAGGAACTCTGTCACTTCTGCTTCCTTTTCAACTGCAGCAGACAGAGAAAACTTCCCCTCCTACGATATTGTCTCCAATCTTATCTCGATCAGGACTGCTCTTCAAACACTTTCCTACATAGCCTCTCATTATTTGTGACATGGCAATTACCAAAGTTTCTTTTTTGCTTGTAGGTGAATACTGCTTTTTCTCTCCTATCTATTTTCTAAATCAATCTATACACAATGTTTAGCTATTCACATTGAGGTGCACAAAGAGGAAACACCTTTGATGAGAGGCATTGCCAATTTAGACTTTATCTTTCTCTGAGCTGAACAAAAGCGAGAAATACGGGCATTAAGTGTGTTTAATATGATAGAAACGTTATTTTTATTTAGCTGCCAACAGTACTTTTAACCATCCAGTAGGTGAGGATGTGAGCGCTAAATACAACCAAACTGCAGCACATACACTTTTGCCTTTAGTTAACAAAGCTTTGCAAAATAAACCCCAGAATATAAACTTCTCAATGCAAAAGGTAGCTATTGCTTCATACACGTTGATAACCCTGTACCAAAGCCACTTTTTGAGAGCTACATGTCAGAGTTGGTAGGCTTACGTGCTGCAGACTGCATGGGTTCATTTCGTTTCGACACAGTGACCTCAGCCAAAAACGCAATGAGTCAGATCTTTCATGTTCAGGTGTGACGCGTTTGCAAGAGAAAAGAGATAAACAGTGAAATATATAAAATATAAGCATTTACAAAGCAACAAGACATTGAAAAAACAAGACCACTGCACAAGTTAGATCTCAAACAAACAACCTGAAATGTGAAAATCAAAGAATTCATGAATCTATTTTGCTTGTTTCCTGAAGTTTGTTCTGTTTGTTAGACCCGTTAAAGCTAAAGGCCAGTTCTGTCATGTATTGACGAGCAGAAGTTCATCAATACTGTTATATTTGCACTGGTGCTCAATAGATTTATACGCTCTCCTCGTAACAGATGAGTAACATTAAGTGTGTCCCCTGGTAATAAAACAGTGGTCACGATCATGAACTGCAACCGAAGATGTTCAGGTAGAAGTTGCATTACGCCCTCACAGCTTTCTGGCACAAAAGTCGCCTCAACTGCTCGACTGTTTTCTACTGTCTGTTTTCTTTGACATGAGTTGTCTTGCCATCTTCCATAATCAGAGCGTGTTATGACCATTCCCCGTTTTAGCGGTGCCATTCCTCTGCCAGGCTCAAGGCCCTGGAGACCGTCCTTCTGTAGACCGCGCTGCTGTCTGCACTTCCACCAGATTCCTGTTAACTTGCTGAAACATTTTCACATCTGCTCAGAATTATCCAAATGTGTAATTGCTTCCTTATGGGAATTATTTTATCAGGGTGCAGAGAGCGTATAAAATGTGCTCTTAGGGAGAGGCTGGTGGACTGCTTACTTTGTGTTGTAACTTTAATTAAAGGAAGCTGATCTGAGATACTCATCTCATTATGTGTGGTACAGGGAGGAGCTTTCAACAGGCATGCAGGGTCTGACAAGGTGTTCTTAGTTAATAAGGAGAGCCAGGGCGCAGTAAGACCTGGGTCTGAACCCTGCTCGTGTTCACACTGGCGAGTCTCCACCGAGCTGTCTCTACATAAAAAACATAGTTTACAACAAGTATAATAAAATAAAAATATATAATAAAATAAAAGCAGGCAAATCCGAACGAAGAACCATATGTGATTATTAGAAAAGAGTCTTGTACTGCAGCCAATTCAGAAAACTTTACAAATGAACAAAGGAACAATAGAGACGCTATTTTATGAGCACGAAGATTCGATGCAGAACCATTTGAGCATCTACAAGCACCATTTCTCCTCTCTCACCATCTATTCTATTCACACACACTGTGTGGCAGGGAGAGAGGAGCAACAACATATGTTATGATGACATCTGAGTCTGGCGTCTGAGTTATGAGTCATGGAGACATCCATAACTCACCCAGTGATCAAACACAGCCAAAGGCAGGGGGCAGCTCTGCATTTCCAAAGAGGTCAGAGGTAGAACCAGAGGCAAACTGGACAAGGACTGGGAAAATACCAGGAGATGCTAAAACTGGAGTAAAGAGGTGGCCATGCAGGCGAGAGTCATATGCGACAGAGCTGGAGGGAGAGCGAGCGACTGTTGCATTGCTGTTACAACACCATCAACACGCCCATCAGTTCTGCAGCGTGCAGCTCCGTGGAAAGGAGTGGGGTGACATCAGGCAAACAGGCAGACTCAGCTGGATGGGTGCAGGTGGGTGCAGGGGTGGAAGCGGCGGGGTGGGGGTTGATCTGTGGCAGAGTGGGTGACATCCTGTCACTGCTCATTATAGTGTGAATTCTGTGTATCCTCCATAACAGGTTCACTTGGCACCGTCTGCACCAGCCAGCGATGTGACAGTGTGGATAGAGGCCCGGGAAAGAAAGAGCCTGCAAATCTAGTTTGATCACTGAGGGCCAGCTGGAAGACAATGCAGCACACCCAGACAGACAATACGAGCACACGACTTCAATTCTGAAAATAACAGCTATCACCAGCCCTTTTTAAGCACACGTTAAACACCAACTGGGGCATAACCTGCATTTTGAGGGAACAAATGTTTGGGTTTCAACAATGAGAGAAGACAGGGATGTGGCGGAGCAGCGGTGGCGGTTAAGTGAGAGAGGTGGAGCGCTCCTTTATTCCCACCAAACAAACCGGTGACACATTGAGAAACCTGTCCTCCGTACACCCCGAGGCTCTTATCACCCCACGGCAGAGCTCACCTGTCCTCTTCCTTTTAACGCTAACAACGGGACTGTCACACGAAATCACATACTACCACTTCGAAACACAACCAGCTAGTTTGTTTTCCAGAGCGCGCACACACACACACGTTTATGCAGGGATGGCGGTTACACGGTGGCGGCGGTGGAGAGTTTTAACACGATGCCTCTTCTTAGTTGGGTATAAACAAGGTACCACGTCGTAGCCAAACGTTGATCTCATGTCTTTGATGATTCGCTTCACACCGTCACAAAAGCGCCGAGAGAATGGAGCGTTTTAAATGGTGCGTAACTGGTCGTGGCCGCTCCCACAGTGTTTTGAGGAGGAAAAAACGCCTACGATGTCCCTGAGACAAGGGTGTTCTTGGTTTAGCGTCAGTGTCTTCAGAAAAGGGCATGATTACAGTTACACAAGGAGCGATCTGTTTCACTACTCACGGCATCAGTAAATCATCGGTTATTCCCTGGTCATATCTACTTCAAGAAGGTTATACTTAACTGTTTAACGTGTGATATCGGGGCAGAACAGGACGTTTCACGATGAAAGCATTCAAGCATTTGTGATGAGACTAATTGAATTAAAGAAACTATTGGAAGAACTTCTCTCAGTTGAAGCTCGTCCTTGAAATCCCTTTAAACGTCTGACTAAAATACACCCAGGATGGTTTTGTTAACTAGTACTTCAAATTATTATCGTTCAAATAAATAAAAACACTTTAACGTTTTACTTTTGTCCAGTGTAACTCAGCTGTAGTTTGTCTTCTTGGTTGAATGTAGAGAAGACCAAGCATGGCTGTGTACCAGGCTGCTTCACCATATCCCCATTTGTAGTCTATGCAGCTCAAGAAACAGACCGATTATTGTTTTAAAAATATTATTTCAAAAACAATACAGTTTTTAAAAAACATGTTTTTATGCTTTAACAAAACTGGACACTGAAAGCACATTAAAACCTTTCGTGAGTTTTTTTATAAAGGAATACTGTGCTGTTGCTGGCATCATTTCATTACAGTGGCCAGTGTTGCAATCCATTTAACACGACCAAGAATGCTGTGTGTGTGTGTGTGTGTGTGTGTGTGTGTGGCATGTGATAGAACCAAATGCCGGGCTATCACGCTCTGATGTGCATGCCAAATCCACTTGTCCTCTCACACAATCTAGCAGTCTGGCTCCGTCGGTTCAGCTCCACCAGCAGAGGTCTGGGGCCGGCGGGATAGGGATCGGGTCACGACCCCTCAGGACAGATCACATAAATATGAAACATATACTGACTGCATTCAGATATCACCTTTAACCAGCTTCATGGTTTCATAATGTAAATGTGCAGTTTTAGAAGATTTGGTTCCTCAAGCAAGAAAATTCAAGTGTTTTTTTGTAAAATTATTAGATTAGATTCAACTTTATTGTCATTGCACAGACTACTGAGACAACGAAATGCAGTTAACATTCTTAAACAACGCAGCTGAATGAAAGAGGCGACCACAGTTTGCTTAGATAAAATAGACTGGTCTGTATCTCTAATATAGAGTGACAAATGAAAAGCTGACTGAAATAACAGTATTAGTGTACTGTGGAGGGGTGGAGTATTGGTACTTTAATATTTCACTACTAAAGACAGTTAGTTAGCTTGTGTATTATCCACAACATTCAATAGCTGCTTTATTGAGGCAAGCAACCACATGCTTTTAAATTCCTAAGAGCATTTTTTTTTTTTCTGCTTTAATCAGGGACTGCAACGGTAGACGAATCTTGAAAAAAAGAAAGTGAAAAAGAAAAAGTCTCTTTGTTAATGAAGATAAAAGTAATGCCTCCATTTTGCATGCTACTGCAATTAGTCTCAGCACAACCATCTGAAAGATCCTTCTAGAGGAGGAAGATCACTTGACCCCCCATGTGTGACCAAACCCCGTCTCTCCATTACGTGCTCTCCAGAACCATAACGTCTATCTCTGCCGAGGCTGGACACAGGCACTTAAAGCAGCGGCGGACATCACAAAGAAGTCACAGACTCAAAGTCACACTGCATCAGTGATTGAAAAGATCCATTATTCTGAGAAGCAAAGTTGGGGATCTTATAGATGAGGGTAGATTCTTCAAAAACACACAAAACATCAGACAGGAAATCCAAACGGACAAAAAAATGCATTTAAACACGTGAATGTCGGCGCACTCGTCTCAACCGCAAGTACGTACAGAATCACCTACACGGATCCACACTAATTCAACTTCATTGTAGTCTGACAAAACACATTCTGTACCGATAGCAACCTTCCTACTCCGTGTAGTCGAGCCCCTAATGTGTCACAGACATTTCAAGTTGGGGAGATAAAGACTGAGGACGTAACATCTCTCTAATCAACTCAATATGGAGGTTTCAGTCAGGATGTGAAACGTAAATGTTAACCGTAAAGATAATCGAATTGAGAAAAGGCAAACAGAGTTTGGTCATGGGGTCTGAGAACATCACATGGGCCCACTCGGCTCTTTCCTAAATAAATGTATTTGGAGCAGCAATGGCTGCTGAAGCAAAGTGCCACAAAACGGGTGAAACTGTTCAAGTCTTGGGGTGTCACAGTAGCTCAGTGGCTAACCCTGTCGCCTCACAGCAAGAAGGATCCGGGTTCCATCCCTTCTTCTTTCTGTGTGGAGTGTGCACGTTCTCCCCGTGCTCATCTGGTTTTCCTCCCATAGTCCAAAGACATGCAGCTCAGTCGGATGGGAGACTCTAGATCGCCTGTACTGTAGGTCCAGGGTGTCGCCCTGCCCTCCAGCCAATGTGTGTTGGCATGGGCTCCAGCAACCCTGAAACAGAGGAAGCAGGAGTGGAAATGAATGTTAAGGTTGTACAAGATGTAGTTTTCAATCTCTCTCTGTCTGATCATGTAAACAAATACGTGTAAAGACCATTTTTATCAGGGGATAAAATATAGACACCCACCTTGAACCAGTTCAGACACTAACCATTTGGTGTTCTAGACCCGAGTTAATCAATAAAACTAACCATTTTGTCTACATTACACACAGAGAAGCAGAGAAGATATCACTTCATGTAGAAACCTATTAAAAATATACTTTGAGAGCCACTGAAAACAGATATGAAACTAGGAGATATATGAAGAAGTCTGACACTATATAATAAACCCATTACTCCAAAACGCCTGAGACTGTAGAAACACGTAAACCAGTTTATAGAGATAGTGACTTCATATAGTTTTAAAGAAGAGGATACTAGTTGCATCTTCCACTCAGATGTCTTCAACCACAACGTCTGGGGCAGGCCGGGTCTTAAAGCGGGCCCTTTTTTCTTTTTCCTAGTACATTATCTGGTCATCTGAGTGTTTCTAACTGAACTGTCACAGACGATTAGAGTAGGAACAACTCGTCTTGGTATCCCAAAGAGCATGGGGTCCTCACAAGAGAGCGAGCCACAACTAGAATCAATGTCACCGTTCAGATAATCACGCATTGCAGATTCACCATGTAAGATGCATTTTGTTTGCTGCCTAACTGTGTAAAGCCTCTATTCATTTTCAGATTTTCCCCCAGAAACGTGGTCAACGTAATAATGACGCCTTTCTCTTGGATTTCATCTGCAGTTGTTGGGAAGAAGTGTTTTGTGTTAGGTTGTTGGTCCGGTCGCTCATTTCATGTCTGTGACAAACCAAACTGACAAAATGTTCAGATCTTCTTAAAGTAATTATAATCTTGTTATTCTCTTCAATTACAGATTTGTCTCGATAGTGTGAGAAGATAACTTCATTAGATTTATATTAAATAATGTAAAGTGTGATCTACTATATTGTTCATTTAGACATTTTGTCTTTAGCCTTTCTTACATTTCCCTTTAAAAGTTTAATTTCATTTCTAAGCACATCACAGCTATAAAATTTCATTACGACGACGTCATAACAGACATTATATAAGAGAGAAAATCATATCATTTTTGAAAGATTTTAGAATACATTTGATCCAAAGGGAAAAAATAATATTAGATTTTTTGTTCTTTTTGTTTAATTTTTTATTTTGAGAAAATGTCTTATAGTAGTATTTAATCTGTTAAAATGAGGGACGCCATTACGGACTTTGCTTGGCAAGAGTCATCCAGGGACGGTAAGATGTCCTCAGGATTAGAAACAAGGGCCCATCTATTTTGTGTGTCTTCAATGACCTCTCCTCGCAGAAAACCACGTGTTTGTCACACACACAGAAAAACAAGCTTTACACAACAGCAGTGTGAAATCACCATGTTCCAAGATAGGGGGGAGCGGGGCTCCCAGTGGGCAGAAATCTCTGTGCACCCGGACGACATCAAGCAAAGCACTGACCCTTGAATTTATGGATCACTCTCAGGAAATCAGTGTTTTCTCTTCTGCGCTAGGGTCAGCGGTTGAAACTGATTTAAAAGTCAACCCGTTGTTGATGTCTGAAATACAGCACAGCTAGAATAGAAATGATGGGATGGTTAGGACAGGACTGACAGCACAGGTCAGCCATTACTAGAAAGGTATAGGTTGTAGAATTATTATTATTATTGTTGTTCTTGTGGATATGACTACTGTATTATCCATACCTCTGTCCAAAGGCATTACCTAAACCAAACAAAATAGAAACTAGATTTTTGCAGACCTATCGCATTTACATTACATTCATATTTTAGGCATTTAGTGGATGTACTTATCCAGAGATACTGACAATAACGGTAGAATAAACTTAATTTCCTATATCACCAAAAATTACAAATAACCATAAAGAAGGAGTGCAAAAGGTGAAGGCTCATGCAGTTCAGGAAGGAGATTCTAACAGGCCGATATTAATCCACACAAATAACTAACAGACAGCATCGAGTCAGGAACTACTTCACACTGAAAGATAACCTTGCGCATTGGAGACTTTTGACATTCTTCTGCGAGGCTCCAAGGTTTCTGGCACAGCGGAAAGCAGTGCAACGGCGCCACCTAGCGTCTTTGAAGAAGATTTGAGACGAACACGCAACTTCCTGTTTCAACATGGCCGCGCGCTGACGAATGTCACATTACTGCTAGTGCTGCATGTTTGTTTTTATTCACCTTGAGCGTTACCCGTCCGAGTACTAACAACAAGACAACGCTTGGAAGTATTTTGTCTGCCTCGTACAACGTTATCGCAGGTAATTCGTTTCGTTATGAACTCTCGCACAGCCGTTAGCCACCAAACAGATGATGCTCTGGACTGTTAGCCGTTAGCAACAGGACAGCTGGGACTGCTGCTAACGGCTAAGTCCAGAGCATCATCTAATGAATCTGTCCAGGTTACAAGTATGCTGTGATTATTGGTAGATAACTGAAGCTATGATATACACTTCCCACTTAAAGTTGGCTTATTGTCTGTTGCAGGATCATTCAGCCATCATGGTCCATCTATGTAAGTACTGCCTCTTCCCTCACTCAGACAGGCTGATCACAACAGGTTTGATGGTTGTCTCTTCTTGTGTCAAGGGATTTGGCAAAGACAAGGAGATCTAAAAACTAGAACGAGAAGTACTTCATCTACACATTTTGTTTCCTCAGAAGTAGTATAGCATCAGCGGCAGGTGTAGGAACCTCAGAGATGACATGTTGTATGTGCATTAAGGGGTTCAGCAGTCAGAGAGAACGGATCTTTACTATGTGCACTACAGCACTTCTATCTGCTGATGCGAGGGAAGGGTTGGCCAAAATCAGACTTTGGTTTGTCTCAAAACCTCTTAGTACTGCTCCTTTCCTCCC
>CABFOQ010054097.1:1651-20338 GCA_900660455.1 Gephyroberyx darwinii
CAAATTAATGAACCTATGGCCACAAATTTCATTTTAACTTTAAAGAATGATTACACTGCAGCTCAAGTATATTTCACATTTTTCACATTTTCAACCGTGCACAGGTTTAATCTTCTACCCAAGAAGGAGCCTCTAATGAGCTCTGGGTGGATGACAATGACAAAGACAAAATGCTTTAAAATTAAGGTATATTTGAGCCCAGAAGACAATGCAAGAGAGTGTTATTTAAAACACGTTTTTCCATCCACCACCTAGTACTACTGCTACTACTACTACTACTACTACTACTACTACGAAGCAGCAGCAGCAGCCCAGCGTAATTACGAAACAAATTGCGCGCACCATACCAGGTTTGTGTCAACACACTACTACTATACGGTATCGATCTTTAAAATCGGTCTCCCTTCTCCTTACCGGTTTCGATGGCTCTGCTCGGTGCCATGAAGCAAAGCAGGATGGAGAGCTCGGCCAGGCGCTGGAACCGGCTCCCGGCCATCAACTCCATAATTTGGATATCAGAGAAGTGCGCACAGGAGAGCCTCCAAATTAAAGTTGCGAGGGTCTTATCTTTGCCAGTATAAATTATCTTCAGATGAAGTTGTCATTTCTGATAAATGGATACTGGCGGGAGAAGATGAAAAGTTTACATGCGGCTACACAACGCTTCCTCTGAGCCGAGAGGGACTAGCTACTTCTCTCCATCACGCTGGCTTTCTTCCATTTGAACCTCCGCTCAGTCCTCTCCATCTACGTGTCCTGCCGTTTCCACGACAACGCCCAATCAATCACCCGTCAAGCCGGCCAGGAAAAGATGTAAAAGGACAGGAAGTCGTACGATTTTGCCTTTAAAATAAAAGCCTTCCCAACTGTGGCCCTTATGTAAAGTTCCATGACTTGTCCATGACCCTTCCACAGCTAAGTCGGAGCACTTCCATGGCTTAAAATTCCTGGTTTGTTAATGGTTTTTCTAAAAGGGTGAACAGTCTGGTTTCCACTCCAGTTGGGCTGATAACCACCATCTAATGCAATGAATGTGTGAAACAATTGTAAAATGCAATCTGTTCTTGTGAAGTGACGCATTTGTAAAATCCCCAGATATTCCATGACGCCCCTGGAGAATTTATCAAAGTCCTTGACTTTCCCTGTCTCGCGTACACCTCTCAAAATTCCATGATATTCCAGAATTTCAAGACCAGTGGGGAAACCCAGAAAGCGTCAAATTTGTTGACGTTTTAACTTCAACTGAAGGATT
Organism: Gephyroberyx darwinii; assembly: GCA_900660455.1. Lineage (NCBI taxonomy): Eukaryota > Metazoa > Chordata > Actinopteri > Trachichthyiformes > Trachichthyidae > Gephyroberyx > Gephyroberyx darwinii. The sequence continues at coordinate 2,904 of CABFOQ010054097.1, forward strand.
ACATGGTTCTCGATGGGTGGAGAAAATTCAATTCAACAATTTTATATTCATCTACCACAGATTTCCTCCCTAAAGTTGCTGGGGGGAGGGAGGGTCAGGAAGCAATCGGGTTTATGGGAAATGTAGTCTTAATTTGGAGAAACGCTAGCATTTACAATACCACTGGTGTGAGATTAGATGCTACTTATCGTCTCCACCATGCTGTCATTTGTTTACGGTAATTATACCAAGGTATCACAATTAATTTGGCAATTATATATTCCCTTTAAAAATGCTACACAAATCACCTTTAAATATATTCTTTATTTTCAATGGTTTTATTTTGGAATTTCTTTTTGCCAGTAGCCCTACTTTTTATTCTGGCTGGCTTGACACTGGTGATACAGAGGAGGAGGGTGTCCCTCTTCCCACTCGATTGACTGGCCAGCAGACTGCATACAGACTGGGACCAGTGGACTACATTTGGCCATCTGTCTTCCTCTGCTTTATAGATACAAAGTTCAACTACCACCCCCTCCACCCCCATACATCCTTCTTTGCAATGCTGAGGAAAAAAGGGTGAGTGCATCATTCCCATGAACTTAAACTAGAAAACCCTGGAGGAAACGTGTTTGCTTCAAGCATGAAAGGTTACTACTACTACTACTACTACTACTATTACTACTACTACTACTACTACAAATAATAAAGTAGAAAACAATATTCAAAAGAATATGCATAGTCTAGCTGAAAGCAGCTGGAACTATTCACGACTCACCATTCATTTCTATGGGAAAAAAAGAAGAAGGGAACAATAAATCTTAAATATCTTAAAAAGTATAAAGAGTATAAAAAGGTTGCAGAATACATCTGCACGTGTTTTTTAAAAATCCTTTAAAATGGATAATACATTAATATACCATATTGTGGGAGGATGAAAGAAAGAAAGAAAAAAAAGAAAGAACGAAAGAAGAGCTCATGAACAAAGAGCTCCTTAGTATACAATACATACATATATACAAGTTAGGTCAAAGCCACTATGTACTATGACACAGAGATTGGTCTGTTCTGTATACCTGGGTATACCACTGAGAAGGCATGTGCTAGCACGCAACATCCTGATCCATTTTCCACCTCATATTTTGAATTCCACTCTTGGATAGGAGAAAGTTCACCTGTCACCTGTTTTTAACTCTGAAGTGAAGTATTTCCCTGACAAAAGCAAACATTTCGAAAAGTAAGAGGTGAACGCAGTAAATAGAAAAATATAGAATGGGTATAGTGATGATGATCACACTCGGCTTCTTATAAACATGGGAATAGGCTATACTACATAATGAAAAGTGAAAAAATGAATGGATTTACATTTACTCCAGAAGTGTTTCACATCAAAACTATAATCACATTTCATGAATGAAAGTCAGAAAGTCAATGTGGCCTTACAGCACGTATCCTGGAGCAATGTCTTATGAGATGCGTGAGGCTGTGACTTGCAAACTTATAACACAAATGCGAAAATGTGTAGGGGAAACCGGGGTCAGTTGTAACACTTGGTTTCAGCATCTAGAACTCAGTGGTTGTGGCCCACACAATAATTTGAATGAAGAATGTTTAAATAAACTAAAATAAATTAAAGTGAGTTATTTTTTTCTTAAAAGTTAAACTTAAAATGGCCCAACATTGACATTTTCAGCTTTTCCACATTTTCAAACACAAATGTACAGGTAAGGAAGAGCATACATTTTTTATTATACAAAATGTAATTTTTTAAAACACACAAAAACAAAACAATCACAAAGGATATTAGTTAAAAGCAAATCCTTTAAAAAAAAAAAATAGATTCATATATACCATTAGTGCCAACCATAGTACCATTAATGCAATGGTATTAGAAAAGATTAACTTTTTGTCCAATGTTGGTGGCACACTGCATCAATGCATTATGCTCTGAAACCGAATCAAACATACCACCATCTACTTGTGCAGTATGTTGCTGGATATTTACAATATATTTTAAAAAGCAAACTGACTAACAGAAGAGAAAACTGCATAAAAGGAGAGTGAGAATAGGATTGATACTTGGCCCCAAATTGGCCAAAGAAGCAGCAGTAGCTCTCTTGGATCATACTTTCAAGCTATTTATATGCCCATACACCCACCTTTGATTGGAAGCAACAAATCCATAAGGAATTCTGGGAAATGAAGGAAATCAGAAACTAGTAGAAGTAGACCAGGCAGGGTGAGGGAAAAGTAGGTACACCAAAAAAGTAAAAACCACAACACTTCACAAAATAACTCCTGGAATTGTTCCTTTAATGTCCACAACCCAAACCAAGATAGATCTGCAATCTTTTACCCAAGATCTTGGTCTATCTCAAATTTGGATTATGCTAACAAAACGCAAAAATACTTCAAAGCAAATGATAATTTGCTTACTGTCCACTTTCAAAGCTTCATTTTCAGAATCACAAAATGTCAGACACACATTTAAAATGTAGCAAGGGGTCCTGACTGAAGTGACTTTTTTAAAACTAATTTGTGTCAAGATTTGTCAGAGCAGATGAATGAAAGATTAGCCCGTTAGCGAATATTCCAACAATGGATATTTTTGCAAAATTACTATTTCTTTATGTTCATGAAAAATAAACTATTAATCTATACCCCTCCAAAAAAAATCAGAATGATAGTGTGCGCCTGATGGCAAAAGTCATCAGAAAATGAAAAGAAATCACAAGCACATGCTTAGTGCTCCCATATTGTGGTGAGACAGCACCCTCTAGGGGCTTGCAAGTCAGTATTGGAAAACAAGGTGCTGACCTAAATCAACTTAACATTATCAGGGCTAACTGATATTAGTTTGCCGATATATGGGGCTGATATTGACCTGTTATTAGAAATCAGATATTGGTGGTTTGTGTTGTCCACCTCTCAAATGATGGATATGAGGCAGTTTGATTGATTGCATATTTATTGTATCATTAAGTATTAATTAGTATTATAAAGATAACAATAATAATAATCAGCAGCTTCAATCCAAAAATATTGATATTGGCCCTAAATAAAATAACTATAAATTAAATTAGCTTATAGTATACATATGACCCTGAGCTTTTTCTGATATATTGATTACAGTGAGACAGCAGGAAAGCCAGGGGTCCGTTTGGCCAGAAGAGCCAGTGAAGCTAATCTATCAGCACAAAACCTCATTACCGGCCTCTTCAGAGGGGAACAGTAGTGATTGGTGCTGACTGCTGGGAGAAACAGCATTTCACCCCTCCATCAAGAGGTCCATACTTATACCTTGGTGTATGTTTCTCAAAAATACTGTGGCCTGCAGTGCACGGCTAAAGTGCACTCTCTCCACCTCATCAGTGAAATACTAGAATATATGCGTATATGCTTAATGCAGCCCGTTGGTGATGTGCTTGTGGAGCGGCTCCTGGTCCTGGTTGTGCTGGGCGGGGCTCACCTCCTCGTCCGATAGCCGAGCGTTTTTCCGGATCTCCTCGAGGGAGTAGTCCTGCAGGAGGACGCCGTTCTCAAACACCGCCACGAGCAAATCCTGAGGAGGCAAAGCAGACAGAGATACATGAGGTGGAGAGGAACAGTGCTGGTCTAGCTTGAAAAAACATAGATGTATTTTTAGATTTTTTATTTGATTGAGGATTGTTACAGTGGCCAGTGCATAGTTTAATCAAATGAATGAGTAAGCCCAACTGATTGTTCCTGTAATTGTTTTATAATAGGCCAACACTAGGTGGCACGAATACCACTTGGATTGGTACTTGCATCGGCTGATCTCCTTATTAAAGTACCCAGTACTTGTATTGGTGCACCTCTATGAAACAGAGACACTAAATTAGGATAACATTTAAATATACTAATAAACATTTAACTGTTGAGGAACACGTGGCCACCCTTAAGATAAAATTAAATTCAAGGCCCACCTCTTCAGGCTTGCCTGCTCCTCTCTCTACTGTCTCTAGGAAGCCACCAGAGTTTTTCCTCAGTGATAATAGACCCCTCTTTGACCCCTTGGAGGGGTCGGTGACCGGCTGCTTGCACACATCCATCTAGACAAGAGAATAAAAAAATGTTACAACCAAAACCAATCGACTAAAAACTATAACTAATATAAGACAGTGAACATTCATATTACCAGTCTCTCTGAGTCTTATCTGTACCCATAATACAAATTGAAAGGATAAATCCAGACATGTCATTCATTTACATCTTTTTCAACAAAACAATCAATCTGTTGAAAAATACAGCCTTTGGGTTGATTTTAGTGTCCACTGGCCCTATAGAACTGTAATGGAGAGCCATGCACCCAGGCAAACAAGACATAAGTGGCTATATAGTGAAGCAATTAATGACATTTTGGTCAGAATTGATCAGTATCATAGGAAAAGGTGGGGAAATAGGGTCCAGGTCAAAAATGGCCGGAGATATGCTTTAAGCCAGAAAAATTCCTCATACCATAAAAAAGTTTTTCTAAAGAATCACAAGTAGTGCCACCAATCTGAAAATCCCCCGATGAACAAGGTAATAAAAACCAAGTCAAAGTGGTTTTAATCCTTCCCCTGTGAATAGTGCCCTAACGCTGGAGGGGTTGTCTTACCCCCTTGCCGTTGGTCTCCACATAGCTACACTTGAAGGCACAGCTGAGTGTATCTCTGTTGAGTTTCTGAAGCAAAGCGCTGCCACAACCAAAGAAGACGTTCTCAGCACTCCAGCCTTCACCAGCCAGCTTCTGCAGAATCTACAGTCAAGAGAGAAACCAAGGCAGCCACTTGATTTACATTTTATGTTACTAAGGAATAAGCTATAGTTCCCTGAAAATATCCCTGTGAGTTTAGCGCTAGAAAGGAAATAAACATAATAGCTAAGGAGAGAGGTAAAAAGAGCGCTATAACATTTTTGTGTTAGTATATGGGTTCAAATTGACGCCAAAAGTATTGTCAGCGTAGGAAAAAGAATCGCATGTTTCTCGTGATCAAAAAATAAATAAAATCAAACGCATTTTTCTGTATTGTAAACGAAAAAGTTATGTTCATAAATGTAAAAAATAAAATTGCAATTGTTTTTTCTCACTCATGTTTACGATTTCATTTTTTACGAGTACGATTTCATTTTTTTTTCAATTTTATTTTTTACATTTATGAACATAACTTTTTCGTTTACAATACAGAAAAATGCGTTTGATTTTATTTATTTTTTGATCACGAGAAACATTTCCACATCTACGCCAATGATTTTTTTTTTACGCCTGTGATTCTTTTTCCTATGCTGACAATACTTTTGGCGTCAATTTGAACCCATAACAGAGCACCGCTATTCTGTCATGAAGTGGTAATGAAGCATGTTCTTTTTTATTTGATGACTTGTTGGATCGATTGATAGTGTGAAACTTGAAAATTGTGAACGAATTGCGAGCGTCCATGCTTTTCTATCTCCGTCATTGTGATAATACTGTTATTGCCATTATTTGCCATTTGTTTTAGGATATTTCTTGTACGAGCCTGTTGACCAAAGTTGTTTATTGTATAGTGATGCATGCCCCTATTTTGTCTTGTATTGCTGTAAACTGCAATTGCCCCTCGGGGACAATAAAGTATCCATCTATCTATAGTAATCTATGGTAATGTCCGCCAACAAACTTGTTGTGTCTGTTTACCTAAACGCCAACGACGATGACGTGATGACGTATCAGGGTCTTGAAGGGTTGTCCCAATTCTTAGGGGAAGACTACCCCTTGTACTCCGTTCCGAGGGGCAAGGCGAAGAGCGAGGGGCACTCGAAAACAAGGGGGAGGGGTACAAATTGAGAATTGGGATTCGGCCTTAGAACTTACATGTCCTCAGAGAAGCACTCAAAAGGGATGTTTACAATTGGTGCCAAATTATGTAAAAGGTGAAAGCAGGACATGACATGTGGCTGTGGTCATACAGACTTGGTTAACTTCTCACCTTGCCCAAATTGAAACTGTGATTGAGACATAAGTTGGCCCATTCATCTCAAGTTTAGTATCAACATGTCACCTGTGTGAGAAATCAATAGCAATATGGTCCAATTCTCCACTGTACAACTCCAAACACTGGCTTCACTGGTTTTCAGTTATAGAAGTATGGGGAAAAGGTTGTCGCGCCAGCTTGAAGAAACAAGATCAATATCCAGGTGTTTGCTTGAATGAAATAGGGTCTTCAAAGCTTAATTGCTTAATGATCGCAGGTTTAAGAATAAAAAGTGATAGGGTGGTGACAAACAAACAGCTAGTCTGTGGATTTATCAGGGCTTTGACTGAGTGAGGGAAGACTTGAGTAGATAATTAGCCTGTAAATGAGAATTGATCTCCCTCTGTCAGCTAGTAATGTGAATGCATACAAATGTTTAGGGTGTGTGCATGCTTCACTTTCAGTCTCTTTGGACATTGTTTTCAAATATGAACTGATTTCAGAAAATGGGCACCACTGCAAAGTCAAGCTTGATGGGACCATAATTCTAGTCCTGTCTTAAGCAAATTCAGAAGGTTCAACTCTTGTTCTGCTATAGAAAAAGAAATCCTTGAGTGTTTAGGGGTATCATAATAGCAGGAACTTTTGAATGTAAACAAATTCATGAGACTAGTGGGACCATCTGGTATGAGAGATTAACATTTGAAATGTATGCTTGCAGTTTAGAAATCAAGTAGCAAGGAGACAGTAGATGTTTTTGAACTTAAATAAACTGAATAGATGAATATGCCACCGTTTTTTCCTCATCTTATCACATTTGCCTGTTTGCATACATAAATGATTGCTGTTTATCACTGCAGCCACTTTATTTATGTCTTTTAGTATCAAGTTTTACTTTGCAGCTCCATTCCATCGGAATAGCAAAATGGACTCATGAGGATTTTTTCAATGTTTTAGGGCATCTCTCCTTTACAAAAAAAATACATAATAATATTCTACAACTGACTGGTGTCATGCTTGTCACAATGATAGATCATTTATAAAAATGGAAAATTATGTCTTAAAGCATAGAGCATGTTTTAAATACATTTGGAGGCATTGGGAGTGATCAGCTAAATCAAGGAAGGAATTCATCAGTAGAAATTCATAACACCAGTACTATACTTTAATTATTGGGGCTTGCTGGTGCCAATCATTTCTAGTTTACTATATTATCACTTAGAATTATGAAAAATTATGTTTTTATGGGCTATTGCATTTTACAGGCTTATTATTTGTTAATCTAATGAAATGACATACTCAATCTAAAATTCTAATTAATTAATAAACATTGCTTAAATAACGTGACACTAGTACTCAGCTTTTGGTATCAGTTGTCTTCTTTCATAGGAAGTATGAGTTTAAGCCTGGTACTGGATTTATGGTCAATACAGTAGTGATGCACTGATCCAATATTAGTATCAGTGTATGACAAATACCACAGGAGATATGATTTCAAAAATTGGACCAAGTCAAACATTTTCTTGATGGCTTTGTGGCAGTATGCAGTGTAAGGATGGTCTAACCCACTGTGTACATAGTTGAAGTAGTAGAAGTAGATCATGTCACTTAGTTGACCTCTATTGTTGCATATGGAAGAAAATGTGTAGAAGGAAACTGGAGTGATTATTTCAACCACACATAAAAAACTAACACTTTTCATTTCAGAACATCACACTCTTTCAAAAGCTGAAAATACAAAATGTCCATGTCCTATTTATATCAAATAAATGCCTGACTGACCATTTCCATGGTAAATCCCAAGTGCCCCTGACCAGAAACTGAATTCCTTTGTGTGATGCATTGGTGAGTCATGGGAGCCTCCATGTTGTCTCATGTGCTTGTAGGCTGGATTATGTCCAAGCCTCTTAGCCTGGAGGCAGCCAAACTTTCTCTTTTTGTCCCTGCTGCAGGGTAGGCTGAGGGTATCGGTTAGCGTTAGCCTGACAGGACATTCCCATATGCCAACTTTACATTTGCCATATGAAAATTGTATGATATTGACCTGTTTTATATTAGTCAAAAATAGCCCAGAAAATATATTGTGCAAAAATTTGACATTGACATTGTCACTTGACTGCTCCAGTTTAAAAAAAATCTCTCAGAATCAATACGTTAGCTGTCATGCCTCCATCGATTACTTTAATTCAAATATGTTTGAGCTACACAAAGTTTGCTGTTTTCTCTTCCTTGTGGCTTCAAACCTTTGTTAAAGTGTGAGTGAATTTTAAGCAGCACAGCCCCTCACAGCAGGACAGTGATGGATGGTTTGGTTGATGGAGAGATTATGCAGGTGAGACAGCTCCAAGCCTTTAATCCCGGCTCTTTTCAAGGAAACTGTGTGATAGCTGTGCTCCGCTTGTTGGATTCTATTTTGAAGATGAGACTTTTTTAAACTTTTATTGGAAAAGTCTGAGCAGGGGACTAGCGGCACACATACATTTTCAGAGATTAGGAGATTAGGACTACTGTGGTAGTGCATCTTTAAAATATATTTTTGCATTTCATTAAGGGTAGGTAGTTTTTAAACAAATACTTTTGATGATTACGTAAATTTTCTGTCTTGTGTGTTAATTGTGAAAAGTGAACTGTGAAAAGTGCTAAAGGTATAGGCAGAATCACTATTTTATGGTAAGACTAGATTATGTTGTACAATCTTGGTGAACCAAACCAGATGCTCTTCATTGTCTGTCTTGGCTTTGAGAATTTCACAGCAATGCTTATGACAAGGAGCAAACCCAGTAAATGAAATCATACAGTTTCTAAAAAAAAAACTCTCTCACCCTCCTGCCAGCATCCCCTCTGCAGACCTGCTAGCACACACTAATTAAATGCCAGAAATTAATTTAAAACCTTAACATATCAAGACACAGGAGTGAATGCACAGGAGGAGACTACCACACAGTAGTCTTTTGTCACTATGCTTGGTGATTACCGGCAGTTGTTAGGGTTGCCTGCAGAAGGATTTGCAAACACTAGGAGGCAGGGGGATAAAATAGAGCAAAGAATAAAAGACAAGGTTCTGGCCAGCCTTTCCTCATGACTATCCTGGGAATTGACCGCTTGGGCCAGGGTTGGCAAAGTGACTTGAGTCGGAACTAATCCTGAACTAAAGGAGCTGCTCCACTGCAGCCAGAGCATGGTAGATGGGGAACGTCTGCAATGTAGGGAAGAGAAAGACAGCTGCGTGGATTTGGTCCACTCAATTGTAAAAGTCAAGTTGAGCAGCACGGATAAAACCATGGAAAGACCACTGGTCTGTGAACGTGCAGAAAACAATTGCTTGCGGCAACGCTTTTGAGGCATCTATTTGATTTATTTGCTTCCCTGTTTGTGTTGGTTGGTTGTAGGGACTTCAATGAGTGCATGGGATTTATTGGGCATGGGTGGATGGGTATTGGGGAATGGGCTGCTTGAATGACCTGATGTAGTGTAGCTGCACCAAATTACACTTAGCACAGAATTGGAGTCCACTTAGTCAGAATCAATTTTCCTACCTGGGCTTCTCTCCTCAATTACCACCCAGTTCCAATGTTGAGGCTCCGTGAAGGTGACAGGGCACACCTTGGGAGCACTGTCTGGGGGTGATAAAGAGAACCAGCTCTAACAAGTGAGAGTGTAGCATCTAGGAATAGTACTCTCTAGGAAAAATGCAACTTAATGGTGCATAGGAATATAACTTCTAGAGAATGACTCAAAGGTGAGATTACCAATGGATACCAGTGAGAACCGACACTTGGAATGAGTTCCATAAATGTGTCTTTAATGTAATCATATTTGCTGTATACACAGAAATTTTAACAAAGGTTGCTGCTTTTACCTATACCAGTATGAACTTAACCGTATCTTCTAATTCAGTCCACAGGAGTCAGGAGACATCAAAACTGGCTTGAAGTTTGAAGGTGCCCTATTATAGGAATTCTAATTTTCTAATTTTTAATTTTTTTCTCTATTTATATATAAATATATGAACAAATATGTTTAATGAAGACATTGTTCAAATTTGTTTTTGTTTTAAATTAGTTAATTTTAAAAGTTAATGCATTTTCAATCACATATCACACCTGGACTTGGTCTTGATTGGAAGCTCTCCCTAAACAATTGCCAAAATCCTTCTGTTCCGTTCAAACTGATGTTAGTTCAGCAATGTTGCTTGCTGTCCGAAGGTCCCCCGGTGACTTTGCTCAACCTATGCATCTAATCTTTATGGAACCTGGTTCTTTGATTGTGGGATTTTTATTTATTTATTTTTTTCTATTCTCTTTTTTTTAGCTGGGTTTGGAGCAGCTTCACTTGCACGGTGTAAAATCAAAATCTCTCAAGAAAAAAAGAGTAAGTCTAGGATCATCTCCATTGTCAAGGGGAATCTGGCAAGCAAAAGATTTTACCTAGATGAAGAAGCAATACCAACAGTGTAAGAGAAGCCTGTTGAAAGCGTAGGAAAGTGGCATGATGCGACCCTAAATGACAAGGGGCAGATTCAGGAGATAAGGCGGGATATAGTTAGAAGCATTGATGGCATAGAGAGGTCAGGACTACCAGGCAAGTTAAAGCTGAGGTACCTGCAATTTGGTCTTTTGCCTCGGCTTATGTGGCTGTTGACAGTACATAAGATACCTATATCAAAGGTAGAGAAGTTAGAGAGGCTACTTATGTTAGGAAATGGCTTGATGCCTTAGCAATGTAGCTCTGTATGGGAAAGGGATCTTAGTTCTACCCATATCTAGTCTAACAGAGGGATTTAAATGTGCACAGGTACGAAAATGGAATGTAATCCAAAAGAAGCAGTTCAGCAGGCACGGCCAGGGATATCGTAGGGCAGGTGCAACTAGGGCGGGGAGGATTAAAGCTAGGCTCATGGAAACCCTTATGGAGTAAGGCGACTCCATCAGGGAAAAGAAAGATGGTTGTGGACCAAATTAAGTAGCAGGAGGAAGCAGCAAGGTGTATTAATGCAGTCTCTCAGCGAAACAGGGTCAGTGGATGAATTGGGAGTTTAGAGAGGAAGAAACTTGGCTGGAGGGAGTTGTGTGGTATGGAAAGCATCTCTGGGCAGGCATATTGTGAGAGTGTATTTTGTTGAGCTTACAGTGCCATGGGAGGATGCAGTAGATGAGGCACATGAAAGGAAAATGCTAAGGTATACTGAGTTCGTAGCAGAGGTGGAGCAACATGGTTGGAAACCAAGGCAGAGGTTTTGTAGCCAAATCCACTTTAAGATTACTAGGTGAATTGGGTATTCGGGGGTGGAGCTTAATGCAGGCACTGAAGGATAAGGTAGTGAAGGATAAGGTAGTGAAGGATAAGGTAGTGAAGGATAAGGTAGTGAAGGATATGTCTGAAGCAGCTATGGGAGCCAGTCAGTGGATCTGGCAGAAAAAGAATCACACTGACTGGGTGCAGGCACAAAGCACCTAATGTATACTTGAGTGTTATAGTCTGAACCGCTTGCTTGACTGAACCATGCTGGTGTTTTTTTTAGAAGTATGTGTGCTGGTACATTGATTCCTTAGCAGCTAGAAATGTTGGCTTGTTAGCTCTTGTTTGTTTGAAGCATGTTAGCTGACATTGTTTGTTAATGGCATGGTTGTTGTGGCTGTTTATCATGTTTGCTGGGTATTGACCTGTTCTTATGCCAGCTTGTCAGACTGTGTAGCATGCTATTTGACAGAGCGTTTGGTAGTAGCATGGTTGCTGCTGTACTGATTCTTTAGAATGTTGGTCTGTTAGCTTATTAGCTTCTGGTTATCTGTAGCATGCTAGTTGACATTGTTTTCAGGTAGCATGGTTGCTCTGGGTGTGTGGTAGTAGCATGGTTCTGGTATATTGATTCTTTAGAATATTAATATGTTGGCTTGTTAGCCTTAGTTGCGTAACATATGATAGTATCAACATGGTAGCCGGACTAAGCTGTGATACACTGTTCTCAGCTCTTGGTATAATTGATTACTGATATAATTTGATTTCTGATCTGCTGAGCGGGCCATCTTCAAGCCAGTGGTGAATGGTGCTGCCTGTCTGATGGTCTTGTACATTTATGAAGGCGTAGCTTGATGTCCTCTATAATCACCATTTGTGGGTTAGTGCACCATTGTTTCTGACATTTGAATTGGGTTTCTGTGTGAATGCTCATCCTGGATTCTGGCACAAAGGATTATAACATCAAATCCTGTGTATTGTTAAATATTTATTTGCAAAAAAACATGAAGGATATTACGCATCCTGAGCCATAGTATATTTGAAAACAAAATTATGAAAATTGAATGATATGGGACCTTTAACATTATTTTGTGTATTTAGTGGACTATTACTTGGCTTCATAATATAAAATGAAACTTACTTGCACCATATCCCTATTCCACTAATATCCTTCCGAACACATGCCAATAGATTCATTCAACATTTTATATTGTTATTTTTTGTATTATTCAGGTTTAACACTGATCGGGAGGGAGTTTTAAATAAATATATATATAAATAACATAATATTTAGTTGTCTGTTTAGACAAGAAGATGTCCCATCTACCAGTACATTTCAGTCTCTAAATGGGGCCATATTTTTGAGAGTTCTTAAAACTGCACTGTATCTTCACTGTAGACCTACAGGCTAATCCAGTGAGCAGGCTGAGATGCTAAGGGGGAGAGGAAGGTACTCTGCCTGAGGGCCTCTGCCTCTGTCTCTAATGAGGGAAAAGAGAGAGGGGGGGAGGTTTCTGCTTCACAGACAGCACAACAGGCAGCTAGTTAGCCCTCTTCCTTCTGCACAGAATAGCTAACTACAGCCTCTGCTCTCCTCTCTTTCTCTCTCTCTATACGGCTTCAGCCTTACACTCTCTCTCTACGGGTTCAGCCTTATACCTAGTCCTGTATACTAACTGTGCCTGCTTCTGGCTAATTTAGAAGGCTGCTGCATGGAGGTTGCCCAAGCCACCCCCTTTGTCTCGGAGCTTATGATTGTCTCAGCTATATAGCTGATATCAATGATGTATCAGACATACAATCAAAAGCCTGGAGCTTTAATTACACTCAGCCTGTCTTGAGTATCATAACCAACCAACCACTAATTACCTCGAGCGCTAGTGCACATTGCTCCTGCTTATATGGCAGTATAAAGACCGAACTGATGAGAACATCACAGACCAAAAGCAGGACCCAGTGATGAGGGGATGCAGAGAGGGAGCTTTCAACCCCGATCCCCTGGCGTAAATTACGTAACAATATAGTAAAATATTCATGACACACCATGAGGATGGAATCCTGCCTGCTCTGAAATGCTGAGCAAACACTTTGCCCATCGCCACTCTAAGAATGTGAGGATATGGAAAAGCCTGAAAGAAAGCGGATGAACAACAATTGCAAGCATGCAGCGAATTACAGTCAGAAAACAAATTCTTGGATGGCAAGCAGCATTAACAGTGTCAGTTCCAAAATCATGTTGGTTGTATATCAGGTTTGCTCTTTGGGTGTATTAGTCATGTAGTCATGTAGTCATGCTTGAAAGTTTGTGAACCCCTTGTGCAATTACAGATTTTTTTTATGGTTTTATGTAACTTTAATGATGGAGAAGTGAACCTGAATCTACTGAGCCATACCATGTGTGAGAGTACAATGGTTACTTATTGGTCAATATCCTTATCGAATGGATTGCATGTAATTGCAGTAGAGTGGTTTCAGATGGGTCTTGTTGATTTGCTATTCCACGTTATGAAATTCAAATGGTACTTGCATTGAGTTCAAAAAGGCACTTATGACAGCCCATAGTGGCAGATCCAAATTAAATAGTGCCATCACAGTAGCAGGAAGAAGGCTTTTTAACAGCAGTACAAATACCATGTTTTGTGCTTGAGAAGATTGGATACTCACCACTGTAACCTGAGTAATAGAAGACAGGCTACCAGCTTATGTTCAGACCACCCTATACACCTCAACTGTTGTCACTGACTCAGGGAGTCAAATTCAGCGATGCTATCACTGATGTCATTAGTGATATAACCAAAAGGCTATTTTGTGCATGATGTTATAGGTGTCAGTTTCCCTTTTTCTCCACTATGTGCATCTTTAATGCTACACTTAACTCAACAAATTTGTGTTTTTATATAAAGGGCACATGGGAATACTGGAATAGATTTATTGTAAGGCTTCTAAAATATTGATGGGTCGATTCACACAATCAATGATTTGATTAACACTTTAAAGTGAACAAGTTGAATTAGTGTTCCAGCAGAAATTAATCAAAACTTCAAATCAGTCAATGTCTATGATTAGACTGCTCTCTGTACAGTTCTAAGCAAGCCAATACACTTGTAAACACAAAATGAGCATTCTGGACGAGGCCAGTTATGTGCCTACCTTGGCAATGACTTCAATGCTGGTTGGCTACTCTCCAAAACCTGGCTTAAAACAAAAACCCAACTGCACCCAACCCTAATATCAGTGGTGTGTGGTCAGTGCCTGTGAGGTTTTCACTGCATAACCAACAAACCTTACGGGAAAAAAACATTATAAACAACTCTGTGGTTTATAGACATCTGATGAGTTGAAGGTGTCTCTACACTTAACCATGTATTGTGACATTAGTGAAAAAACAGAAATATGTATTATTTTCTCACATAAGCAATAATTGATGCAAGACGGTGCTGAGGTGTCTTCAAGAACTGCTTCCTTACTAATAATAGGCCAAGGTGTTAATTGGTTTCTGTATTAAATGTGCTGATGTATCCATGACAACAACTCCAGAATTAATCTTCAGCAGCTGGGCCTTATCACGACACATTAATGCAATGTTCACAAATAGTTGAACAATACCTGAAAGTTTAGTAAGCTCAGGTAGTTAAACATGTTTTAATCAAAATAGGATTGGGTGAAAAAATACAAAATAATCCACAACTATGAGAATGTCAAATGGTTAATCCTTCACAGTCTGTTGTGAATATTGTAGTATTAACATACTACATGTTTTGACATAGTCTTTATACTTGGTTGTGGCCTTGATTTGACAGCACTGAATAGGTATTATGAAAGCCCTGTCATATATTGTTTGTTTTGCTCTCAAATGTGCGCATTATGTTGGCATCTCGAGAGCCAACATAATGCAGAAGCTCATCTTCAATATAGTATATAGTGCAATGAGCTCACATGGTAACATGCATGGCTTCCCTGAATTAATTAGAAGAAGGAAACACTGAGGACTCTTGGTAAATTAATGTCATTAGTGAGGAGAATTATGTTGTAATGACCGGCCCAGTTTTCTGGACAGTGAAAAAAATACTGAAACTAATGTGACTTAAGCTTCTGAGGGAAATAAAAAGGTCAATAGCAATGCAAGGACTGGGATTTACTGAATGAAAATGTGTGTGTGTGTGTGTGTGTGTGTGTGTCTGTGTGTGTGTATGTGTGAT
This sequence comes from Gephyroberyx darwinii, assembly GCA_900660455.1. NCBI lineage: Eukaryota > Metazoa > Chordata > Actinopteri > Trachichthyiformes > Trachichthyidae > Gephyroberyx > Gephyroberyx darwinii. Next base: position 18,274 of record CABFOQ010054097.1, read on the forward strand.
ATGATATAAGACTACAATTCAATGTTTAAGAATATTTTAGGAATGTTGTGGAGAAATGGTATGTAATATCCTCATGTACTGCAACCAAGGTATCGAAGGAAAAGACAGGCAAATGAAAAATGGATGTAGAAGAAACTGACCTTGAAGAGACGCAAAATGTTGGCCACCATGATTGACACGGAGCTGGCAGATGCTCCAATGACTCCCACCACTCTCTCAGGCTTAGTGATGATGGGCGGCCCTCCGCTAAGACACTTAACATCAGTTGAGTCTTTCTCAATCAGTGCCTGAACGAATGTGAGGGACTGTTCCAGAGCGTGGGTGTCCCGGGAGCAGGTGTCCAGGATGCGCGCCCCCAGAGTGATGTTGGGCAGCAGCTCATTGTCATTATTGATGCGATCCAGGGCAAATAGCATAGCCTCCAGCCTATGGATCCCTTTTTCCTTCTTCAGCTCCCCACAGGCTTTGCCATCATTTCCTCTTGCATGTACCGGGAACAGCCCACCCAGAGATATGTCCCCATCAATGCGTATTGAATTGAGGTGTGTGTGGCCAGGCATTTTTGGTTTGGCTGCTGAGGCCACCAAGAAATAGCAGGACAGCAGCAACACCCAGTAGCTGCCACCTCTGTGGCAGCCAAACCACCCTCTCTCAACGCCTCCTAGCAGAGTCATAATGAAAGGCTAAATCCGCATCCAAATACAAATTAAAGTCCTTTTGAAAAGGAAAGAAGTGCACACACATATACCCACACACACATACAAATGTCCTGAAGGTTAGTCGTGATATTCTTCAGAGCACAGTAGTCTTCAGAAGTCTCTTCTCATGTTTTTTTAGCTCTGAACTACCTCTGTAATACTAATTAGCTGCCTCACTCTTTCTCTTTATCTCTTTTCCTCTCTTCTCTCTGTGTATCACCCTCTTCCTGCACCTAGGAATGGCGACTGCATGCAGTTACTAAACAGCACCGGGTGAGCTGGGAGCGAGTCCATAGAGAGCCATCTCATGAGGCATTAGTAGGAACAAAGGTGGGAACTTAGCCTCTCTTCTCTACTCCTCCAGAATCAGTCAGGCGTGTTTAGCTTTCCTCTTGGTCCCAAAGCAGGCAGAAAGTCACGAGTCGACCCAGTGTGGTCCGCAGCTACACACACATGGCCTCACTGAGCTCCACAGCAGGCTCCTGAAAAATAACACAAGTGTATGAGACACTGAGAAAAGAGCAGAAAGAGGCAGCCTCTCTTCTAGGAAAAAAAACTAGATGAAAGAAGAAATGGAATAGCATTGATCTGATCAACAATAGATTTCTCACAGTGTGTATGTGGGGGGTTTGCCTCATTTTAGTTTCCCACACGTTGTGAACTATCACTCACGTTTCATCTCTATTGTAGAGACTCCTACACAGTGCAACTCAAGTCAGTAGATGTGAAAGATGCTTTTCCCTCTCTGCATGAAAAGCACTGTCATGCTTTCCATACTTTCAATGACATGATATTCAAACCTGCACAGCACGTTGGACAGTCACAGTTCCAATCTAGATTCTGGAGCCAAATATTCAAGCAGAAATAATCACTGAACCCAATACTCCACATATCTGTTCTCTATTTTGCACCCATGTCTCTGCTTTCAGAGCACAGCAATGAATTATTCCTATGTGCCTTGAGCATAACTGATTTGCTGCTGCTTGGCACAATTCCATAGGCTTCATAACCACACACTGCTCTGCCCATGTAGATCCTTTTACCAAAAGGTTATGAAATATTGTACCAAATTAAGAGCATGGGACACTGGTAATCAAAGACAGTCGCAAGACCTGTGCTCTTTGCACATCACATCCCTTATATTCTCTTCTATCTCTTATATCAACAGTGATAGTAGGTACTAGCCCTGCTTGTGTGTGTGTGTGTGTGTGTGTGTGTGTGTGTGTGTGTGTGTGTGTGTGTGTGTGTGTGTGTGTGTGTGTGTGTGTGTGTGTGTGTGTGTGTGTGTGTGTGTGTGTGTGTGTGTGTGTGTGTGTGTGGTTCCCTCCATGCATATATGTGTGTTTATTGTGGAATGTGTATTTATG
>CABFOQ010054100.1:6296-26699 GCA_900660455.1 Gephyroberyx darwinii
CTCTCTCTCTCTCTCTCTCTCTCTCTCTCTCTCTCTCTCTCTCTCTCTCTCTCTCTCTCTGGGGAGCTACGTGAGGCAGCCTAGCATGGCTAAACTGCAGTGAAGCACAATGCTGCAGAGATTAACTCCAGTCCTATCTTCAGATCGCCTGCATGGCTATGAGACACAGAGAGTGTAAGGGGAGGATTAAAACAGACGGTAACAGAGAGGAGAAGGGAGCAGGTAAAGAAAAAGCATCCCATATCTGGATGGCATCACGTATGTCTTTGTTACTATGAAGAAAGCCTTTTTGGGAGAGAGACACTGTACATGGAATTGATTAGGAAACCTTAATATTGCAAACGTAATTATATATAGGTATCACACCAAAACATTTTAATTACTTATAATGTACAGATGTCGATCCTATTATCTTTTGTTCACATATTTCCTGGAAATTAAACATGGCAGCTAGTGAAAGCATCATCAAATGACCATCAAATGAGTCACAAAATCGTGATTCTCAAAGTGCTGCATGCGTGGGTACAATCGAAAAACTAGCCGACGACATAACTGGCTCTCCAAATAATGTTAAATGTTAAAAGTATAATATGCTCAAATATTCCCCGCACCAACAGAAAAATATCCTGGACTTTTTGTACTTGCCAAGTTTGATTATCTCTACTCCACTCCACAACCCTTTTCTCGCCTCCACATTCAACCATCTTCCTAAATAATAATCTGATTCTGTGACAGATTAACAAACTGATGTCAACTGACAAACTAGTATGTTGACATTTTAGATACGTTGATGTTGTTTCCTTTTGCATATTTGAAAGATGATGAAGACAAAACATCTAACAGTTTTTAATTTGGGCAAACAAATTTCAGCCAACCATTATATCTTGCCTGTCGTTGTAACTAACAACTGCATAGATGATTCAGGTGACCAACACACACACAAGACTTTGAAGACAATCAGGAATTGTCCAATAAAGTGTGTGGCATGAAAAGTTTGGATATACAGAATTTCAGCTAGTGGTTAACTCTACATCAAAAAAAGATAAAGATAGAGAGATATCTACAAATGTATCCCTCCTGTTGTTATATCCTTTTTGTCATGGCTTTGTTGAGGCAATGATGGAGGAAGAAAGCGGATGATCAGGTAGACTGGCCTTCCTAATGATGCATGCTCTAAGTAATCCTTTATTATTATTAATTTTACATGCAAATCCCCATCATAGTTTTATGTATGTTGTTACACAGCTTTGTTAAACACTCAATTCTGATTGTCCAATCAACACATTCAGAGGTCTGTTAGTTCTGAATACACAGCAGACTACCTTTTCACATCTAATGATATCACTCTGCAGTCATGGACTCTGGTCCATTTTTTAAATTTATTTATTTATTTATTTATTTATTTTTACTTCTCATCAACTTAACTAGCTACACCTTGTGGCAAATAGATGTTACTCCAGACAAACACTAGGCTAACCAAAGTTGGAAACATGGAAGAATTTGCCAATATTACTTTTAATTTATTTAATTGCTGGATAGAATCTTTGTTATTACTATACTACTACAGTTCTGCTACAGTGAAGCTCATGGATGTCAGCTACAGACGTTTCTATGGTTACAGTTCTGCTACAGTGAAGCTCATGGATGTCAGCTACAGACGTTTCTATGGTTACAGTTCTGCTACAGTGTAGCTCATGGATGTTAGCTACAGACGTTTCTATGGTTACAGTTCTGCTACAGTGTAGCCGTGCATGTTAGCTACAGACGTTTCTATGGTTACAGTTCTGCTACATTGTAGCCATGGATGTTAGCTACAGATATTTCTATGGTTACAGTTCTGCTACAGTGAAGCTTATGGATGTTAACTACAGACGTTTCTATGGTTACAGTTCTGCTACAGTGTAGCCGTGCATGTTAGCTACAGACGTTTCTATGGTTACAGTTCTGCTACAGTGTAGCCGTGCATGTTAGCAACAGACGTTTCTGTGGTTACAGTTCTGCTACAGTGTAGCCATGGGTGTTAGTTACAGACGTTTCTATCCTTACAGTTCTGTAGTGTATAATGTATATGCTAGCTATGCTAGCTACATGTTGCTATGGTTATGTTGCTTTTGGTAAAATGTATTCTGCTTGTAATAAAATAATTTAAAATCATGTTTGGTAAGAAGAAATGAAATAAGCGGCATAATGTAAAGGAAGCCGGTCATTACCTCCAAATAAGCCCCAACAGGTTCAATCAACACCCTGACTCACTGTATATTCCCTTACTTATTGCAAATGAACCACATCAAAACAAAGGCTATCACAGTCAGCCAGGATGTATATTATCTAACAGTTTCGTATCCTGTTGATTAACTTTTTAGTTGATTTTGTTCCTATGTACATATTTCTTAATCATTGATAATACATTTATAGCAGCTAATATTTAATATGTGAATGTCTGATACTGAGTGATGCTGATAATCTCCTAAATACTTAATCACTAGTTGTGTACCCTAAAGTCAGCTTTAATATATTAGATATTTTAAGATATTATACAATTATTATACAAGATATTATACAATTTCATTTAGAAAAGCCAACTGCCTACTGGATGATCTTCTTATGCTCTCTGCTCTCTGTCATTCTCTCTCTTTCCAGTCAGCTGTCCATTAAAGAGGCCCTTAACCAATTAGAGCCACTGACCTTTGTAGAGAAACCATGCTAAAGCACCAATTAGGACCATGGTGCGATAGGGCTATTTCTACACTTTCATCGTTGACAAGAAATAATATACACCGAGCTCTGGTCTTTCTCTTCTCTAGATTAGTTAGAATATGGGTGAAACCTCACTGAATAATTTTTGTCTTTGCATGGAAATTATAATTGAGTGAGTGAGAGAACGCTGCATCGAAATAGTACGTGAGAGAAACGACTATTTTGGGCACCAGTGAGATAAAAAAAAAAAAATCAAGTTACACACAACACACAATATAACATACAGATAAACACACAAGATATCAGTGACACACACACACACACGCACACGTTTCTCCCTAGTGTGGGCGAGATCCATCTAGCTTAAAACACCTCCTACTCATGTACCCAAATACCTGGTGCCATGACAACCCACTGGCGGCTCCCAACACAATGAGATTACAGTTGGAAATGTCACCCAAGCTCCATGCCACACTCACTCTCACTCAATTTCTTTATCTGGGCTTTTTTAATTTATGTTGACTTACTTGTCAACTTACTGTTTTCCTCCATATTGCATTTGGTTGTCACTTAGATTCCTGAAGTCACTCGTGACTTCGCTTGTCATCTTTTTTTTGTTTTTAAGAATAGAAAATACACTGTATAGTGTGGATTTGGCATCTGTATGTTGATGCAGGTATTGTAGTGAGATTGGAAATTGGTTGACAAGACAAGTTGGAAGCATACATCTGAACATACATTTAGTACTCACTGACCAAAGTGGTGGCACATACACAATAATTGAACATGGGTTCCTTCTCTCTCTACACTCCGGTCCTTACCTAGCCATCCAGCACCAGAGTTGGGCACACACATGTCTGTCTCAGCACTAGGCAGGACAAAGCCCACTACGAACACCTCCACGCCGTCGGACATGAGCGCCAGCCCAAGCACAAAGAACAGCTGCCACTGGAATCTCCCGTGGCCACACTCCTGCATGATCAGCTCATACTGCTGGGCCAGCTCCTCCTCGTCCGCCTGCCTCTCATTTTCCAACTCCTTGCGGCCCTTCAGGCTGTCTGAGACGGGGTGGCCCAGAGCCACTTGTCCGTCCCTTGGCTTTCCATCACTGTAGGCAGGCACCCCTTGGTACTCCCCCTCGTAGATCTCATCTTCGTCATCATGCCCCTCTGTGGCGTCACTGGAGGCCCCCTCGTCATCATCGTTGCCGGTGTAGTGGCCATCTTGCTGGGTATAAATATTGTGGTCATCCTCCTCTTCATCCTCATTCTGGAACCGATTATAGTTGCGTTGAGTTGAGTACTCATCTGAGGCACGATTGACAGCTTTGCTGACCTTTTTGGCTGCATGCCTCTTGGCTTCTTTAGCGATGTCCTTGGCGCCTTTGACCAAGGAAGTCCTGTTGTTCTGTGTTTCATCCATCTTGACACAAGAATAATTGATACTAAATGTTTGTCTTTTAATTCAACTTTGCTGAGTTCTTATTTCACCCGGTCCAACAGAAATAAAGTAATTGTCATTTGATTATGTTTCTGTCTCTCTGTTCCCCAATGGGTCAGGATGTAAGGCAGTTTATTAGTTCATACGGTCAATATTGAAAGTCCAGCCAGTTGCCAGGGCACCAGTGATTAAGTAATGATCCGGTAGGATGGGACCAGCCAGAAACTGATGAAATGGAGACAGCTGACCTCCACTCGGATGGATCGTCAATACTGTCTGAAATCAATAGAGATCATCTGCCTGTGGAGAGAGAAAAAGGCAAGGTTAGATTGATTAAAAGTTTGTAGTTACAGTTACTTTAATGTAGCATTTCTGGACACAGTGGAAAGCACTCCAAAAGAGCATTTTGACAATGTGAGACAAAAACTTTCCACTGAAACCAATACAAATTACATTCTCCCATACAGAGTGGCAGCTCCTCCAGGAGAGATGGCTAACCATGCCTACACAATGATAGAGGAAACCTCGCTTTACAGGGAAAGGAATCTGAAAAGAATATGATTCATTGTGAAAAAATGACCATGGTGCATTATCAGACTGAAAATTGTCTGATGATTTCAAGCTTTTATATCCATTATTGTGTTGCAAACTAATCTAATCTTAACTAATTTACTAACTATGGCTTGTAAACTCAAATACATCACAACTGCTGAAAAAACAGAACAATAAATTATTAATTGTTGCTTGTTGGGTTGAAAGATAAACTGGATGTTAACATTAAATGAAGTATCTTGAGAAAATCAGCAGCCTCTTGTCTTTTAAATACGCTCTAATGTTCTTGAAATACCATGAAAATGCATTACCAATCGACCAATTAACTTGAGAGAGTGGATACGATTGTGTGCAGGTATTTATGGAGTATTTCAAGAACCCATCTGTATTTACTGTTCAAAAATTCTATGACACACCGGTCAGGAATGACTACACACTAACTCTGAATTCTGTGGTTCACCATGGTTGGGTACTCAGCCCACTGCTCTGCTCTGTTCACCCACGACTTGTCTTGCCACGCATGTCTCCAATCCCGTCATTACATTTACTGATGACATGAAGTGTCACTGTCTCTCAGTCAACATGACAAAAGAGCTGATTCTTGACTTCCCTGTACTCATCAAGAGGACCGCAGTGGAGAGTCAGCAGCTTTGAGTTCCTTGTTGCCCACCTGTAACACCTCTTCTCTGGTTAAGAAGGCACAGCGTCAGTCTGAAAAAAGTCCTGCTAACAACCCGACCCGATATTATTTTGTGGGTGGTAGATGGAGGTGCCGATGACCTTCAGAAGTTGGCATATTGGCCATTATCCAGGAGACAAAGGGGGTCCCTTGGTTAGTGATGAGGTCCTTGGGGATCCCCACCCGGGATGGCAGCATGATCAGCTGGCTTTCCAGCGGAGTCTAGCCGTGGGGAACAGCCGTTCCCCCGCTGGTTGGAATACATGTCAGTCTGTATGACTGACCCCCCTGAGGGCTCTCTACTGTGACTCTGGCATGGCCTCTCACAAAACCTGTCACCACATCAGGCCTCAACCGTCTACTGCCACACCGCAGACTGCTGACAACAGCCACCAGGGCCAGACACTGGTACAGCGGTAACACCAGAGAAAGCTTGGGTCATCACATAACGATAACACTCCAAACTCCTTAGTTAAAATTAGCACTTTTATTTACAGGGCAATTACAGAGGGAAGGGAATTTGTTACCTAACAAATACAAAATAAATATACATTCAAAAAGCATCTGAGATGGCATCTACATGGTTTGCCAACTGACCAACAACGATAAAACAAACCTATACGTCCATTGCCAAATATCTGGCCTAAACATGTTTTAACCAATCTCCATGCTTACTAAAGGAACATCCAACCTTGGATTAACCAAGAACTGCAATCACTAAATAACTTAGTAGATACCTGGTTGACAAAGGCTGTGTCTATTTCTGGAACATTGTACGTCATTATGACGTTTTATGTTCCTAATTTCCAAAGACTGCAACGGGTATGTGAGGGGGAGAGGAGGGCTTTCACCAACTTTCTCATTCTTCGCTCCCTGAGTTTTCAAGGACGTGTTTCATCTGATGTCTGGAGCTGCCCATATCCCATCTGACGATTACATGGATGAGCACAACCTTTGTAGGAAGAAGATGTACAGTTGTATGTGATGTATCCTTTAATGCTTATCATTGGTATTGAATGTCAAATTAAAAATATTTATGTTGCAATATCAATGTCTCTGAATGTTTATTGCATTGTACTGTCTGTCTGTCCCGTGATGTCAACTGTGCTGTAAAATCCTGTTAACTTTTTTTTGTTGACCCCAGGAAGTATAGCGGTTACTGAGGCATCAGTTAATCCTAATAAATAATAGATAGATAGATAAATAGAGAAAGAAAGAAAGAAAGAAAGAAAGAATACATGTATGTGTGTGTATGTGTATATTCACATACAGAAGCCTGCCATAATCAGACATTTCTATGTGGTTTGGATTAGCCAAGGCAGAGAAGTGTGTAGAAAGGGCACTCAAATGTCATTTCAACACTGCTTTATCATGACACAATGCAGCCATATAGCGATGTGATATATATAAACCACAGCTGCATCTTTTCTAGGTTTAACATGCTATTAGTATCTGCTAAGTGTGTGTCCCAGGAGTGGAAAGTAAATGCTGGGCAGTTGGGACTGAGTTGAGAGCCCAAATAGACTGTGGCAGGTTGATGTATGGTGTTTCTGCTCACCTTTGCTCTCCAGGATGAGATAAAACATCAGGAGGGATCTGTCATGTGAACGTAAGCACCGGGAGCTCCACAGCAACCTAAACCAGCCCAGGAGATTTTGGTGCAATGCAGCAATGAAATGAACTAGAAAAAGGCGTTCTAACTAACTTTGTCTTTGCGCATGAAGAGATGATGAGGCCTGCGCATGGATGCTTCTAACCACCGAGCCAACCAGCAAAAGCAGCAGGCACTCCAATCAACCTTCAGGAACATAAATCCAACACCTGTAGCTATCAGGATTTACATTGCATCAACAAATACTGCCATAACATACATTAAATTACTTGGAAGGCAGAAACGAGCAGTTTTATAAGTTGTAAAAGTCAATATTTTGTCAAGTTTTTTCTCATAATTATATATAAAATTCAAAGAAATATTCTGCAAGTGACAACAAAGAAACTGGGAAACATCATAACAATGGTATATCCAATCCCAAATCTTGCTTTCTTCAACCATTGCAGTATTTTAATCTTTATAGAGGAATGCAGGTATAAGGTAAAGCTAGGCTATATCTCTAGGATTTTTATTGTTTTATTTTCTTCCTGTCAACACAACACCACCCACATCACCTAACACTCAAGTTACACCATTTCAGAAAGGCTGACAATTGCTACTATATTTTCTCAAAGAGGGTGACTACCGTGCAATTCTCACATCGTCACCATCACCAGCATCATCGTCATCCCCTCTCTCATCACCGTCTCAAATAACTCAAATGTTTCCTTCGCTATATGTATTTCATTCAGCAATATCAATACCTCCCATTTCCCTAGCACCCTCACTCCCCAACCAACCAATGTATGCATTCACAAGCTAACTCTGCCACCAATTGCACTCTTATAGTAAAACAAACTAGGTCTGATCCTTTAGGGATCCTTTAGGGATCCTTTAGGGATCCCGATGATCTTTGTGCCCTTGAGTCCATGCCTGCTCGGCCTCTTCAGTTACTTATGACAAAGTCATAACTACATGTAGATACATACACATACAAGTGACACTGCATGTGCTCAAATTTTGATGGTGTGTGCCACGATTTGTGTGCATGGATCCCACAATATCCAATGCTTGTTTCCTCCTCAAAGATTTTCATATTGCTGAAACAAGGCTAAGAGAAGTACATGAGAGGAAAACACACACTTTGTGTATCTGAGAGGAGGCAGCTGTCTCTTAACATCCTCTCCTCTTTACCAACTTCCCCAAAACTCATTTGCAGTGATGCAGCCTCCTGAACCGAACGCTTGGCGTCTGAGAGTCGGGGTCAGACACGGCGATCGACCTCATGATAAGCTCTGAGAGTTTCTGCACCAAATGGCCTAGGAGAAAACGGCTAATCAACTCCTTCACTCCCGACGCTAAGAGATCTTTGCAATAGAGGAAACATGAATACTGGTGCGTGGCAGCCCTGGTCTCAATTCTGCCTTCTCCATGCTGATCTATGGCTGCCCCTCTCTATGACTGTCAATCTCACTTCCTTCGCTTTATCTTTCTTTCTTCCCTCTACTCTTTTCTGCTCTTTCTCCATGCCGCTGTCTCTCTCATCCTAGTGTGCCAGGAATTTCAAAGTCATCTTCTTGATGGCAATGGCAGAAGAGGAAAGATATCTCTCTTCTGTTGACATTTCATTATTCATGATAGGCTAACCATTCTCCTCCTCCATATGCAATTGGTCATTAATGCTGACATTTCTAAGTCTCCCCGTGCACATTGAGCTATAGAGATAATGCTAAAAAGTCAAACTATGTCCCCCCCTGTTTTAAGTAACCTACACACTGATTTCACACATGCACAGACACACTGCTAATGTAACAGATATATATGGCTATGCGCTAATTCGTCACACCCAAACACAAAGTCAAACCCAGGAACATGCTCTCACACCACAACCGTGCCTTTCTCCCATACACAGGCAACCTAATATCTTTTATGATTCCTTTTATTTCTTTTTGATGGCAACTCCCTTCGCCCTGTGCTGTGATGCTGTGATTGGGGTTATTATAACAGCACCCTTATGATGTGATTTAAGCAATCAGCAAAAATTCCTGCTAGCTCTGAATCAGCAGTCCACTGGGAGAGAAGAAATGATTTCCTCCCAGTCGTGCTGTCATGGCCCGCTGACGCCATCCAACCACCTTCATTAATCACACACACACACACACACAATTGCAGGTTTACACTCTGGGTTCCCCCTTTATACATGCATACATATTCTGCGCAACGAACAAAATGGAAACAATACTTTCTGTAGGACGTGGACATTTACATTCCAAAGTAATGCACGAATCTGACTGAACAAAAAGGAAAAAAAAAACAACAACACAAAATGCAATGTTGGAGGTAGGTTGGGGAATGACAATGTAAACAATGAATAGTACATGCAAGTGTCATACACCATTAGGAAGATAAGATCCTGAAAATGCATGTGACAGGCTGCTTCACAATGCGTAAATGCAAAAGCAAGTGGTGTGTGCAGAGCCCTGCGGCCCTTCTGCCATGCCCACAGATGGCTGCAGAGAGCATTTGCTAATGCAGCGTGCACCTTGTGAGAAACGGCGCTAGGCAATGCAGATGCTACACAAGCGCAGGATCGGGCATTGACAGAAATGAGGCGGAACATCCCATGCAATCACACAACTTCATATCAGTTCTTCCCCCCAAAACCAAAACAGGTCGGTTTTTGGGCTACCTAGGCAAATACCTACGCTGGTGTGGACGAAAGACAGAATTTGTGTTCTTAATTTTTGGACATTGAGCTCAGAGTGACTTTGCTAAATCCACATAGAAATGTAAGAATGTATGAGACATACCTAAAAACAAAAGAGAATCAAGCTTACAAACGCAGCAGGGACGCTTGTGTGAGAGAATAGGCCCATTTATGATCATCTCCTCTCTTTCTTTCTTTGTATTTTCATATTTCCCTCTATTTAACATTGTTTACTGTCCTTGAATCCTCTGATAAGGTGTAAATTACCTGATCTGCAAACAATGCATTGCTAAGAAAAGGACTAGAGCCCACATAGGTGACATTAAAACTGGCTTGACAAGCTTAACAAATCACCTATACAAATATATGGATGTAGAATGTGAAAGGGTTGTACCATTAGTTGGTCACCCTAGTAAGACATTAAATGTCACAAGCAATGTTGGGAGTAGCATAAATACTATCAAATAATATTATTAGTTTTATGACTTATCGTGTTATATAATGCATTGCTTTGAACTGGCTCCTTGCTGTAATGCGATGATGTCTGTGTGGGTTCACCGAGTGCTGGAGCTTGGCCAACAGCTGCTGGGGTTCCTCTGTGGATGCCTTTGGTTTGGCGGTACCTCTGTATGAGAGTGTGTATGAGTGTGTGTGTCTGCACAATCAGTAAAATGGTTGATGAAAAATAAAATGTTATATATTTAGAGGGTTTTTTTTGGCATTTTGCCTATTTATTTAACAGTCAGTAGAAAGAGAGACAGGAAAGATCAGGTGAGAGAGGAGGGATGACATGCGACATTGCTAATATTTGTTATTTAATCCTCAGTTAGACCCCATCAGAACATCGAAGAGTAAATTGTGATATTTGTTTATAAAATGGAAAAAAAGATTATTAGTGTTGCTGGGAAACCTGGTGCACTGTGTTTTATACTCTTATTTTAGTCCACTTAGGTTAAGCTGATGAACTGGTCACCCCCTTTTAGATATCATGAGCACGAGACCTGTGGAGTTGTAGCGAAAGCCTCACTGTACAAAATGTACGTATGTCAAAACTTCCTTACTGTATAGAACTTAATTTGAGGAAATCCCACTGCAGGTTGTTTTACCATGCCTCTTAGTAAACATTAGGTTTATTTCTGGATGCAAAATGTGCTTGGGCAAATGAGCCACTGAGGAGGGGATAATAAAACACTGTCAATCAGTAGAAAATTGAACCCTATTAAGCACATAGTTGAGGAATAATAAAGTACAACAGAGGTAATGAAAAAGTGAAAAACCAAACTATAACGACTCCTCTGTTAGATACACTACAGTGTGTGAGTGTGCGTACATGTGTTTCTGTGTGTCCGTTTGTATCCCAGGATATATCTCAGGCCAGGAGGAACATCTTGGCTCCATCCAAGGTCAACCCTGGGAGAATTATTGAAGAGAATCTAAAATCCTCTCTACCAGTAAGAGCTGGGTACAGCTCTGGCATTGTGCAACCGAGAGTATATGTGTGCAGCTGAGATGCTGCAGAAAGCTCTGGGGAGATGCACGTGGGGATACCCCCAGTTCTGAGTGGCCTATAATGATACTGCCTCTCTCTCCTCTATCCTTTTACATTGCAGGGTATACAGATGATGAACTGATGGGCTGTGACAGTTCATGCCCTGGTCCTGGAAGGGTGACATGTGGTGCAGACCCACACAAGCGGTAGCTGATTTGCTGATTTCAACCAGTCACAAATACAATTTTTTGTCTTTAGTGTCCAATCACATGAATGAATCTGAGATACCCAGGAGCGACAAAGGAAAAGGGTTTCATGGACTGAATAGAAATCTGTATTATCTACTCCATAACTCTGTTCAGCTAAAGCAAATATTGAGGTATACAGGCAAACAATAGGTTAAGGAGGTAGATGTTTGTCCAAACCAAGCCACAGCCTATTCAGTCTGAGAATTGCCTTTGAACCAAACACCTGGCCAGGATTTCTCAATGTTTGATTGAATCAAACTTTCCATTGCACATCCTGGGACAGTTTAATGCAAAAGTCATCTCCCACTTCCCTCCTTTTTATTCCTCTTCATGCACCATGACTGCAGCCCTTACTGCTGCTCTGTCTGTCCATACTGTTGATGCACAGCCTGAGCACAGCCCACAGACCACGTAAGGGAAAGAACATCCATCACCGTAAGTATTTTGACGCAAGTCGCGTCCCTTAATGAGATTTCGGGCTGCCCTGCTGGGAATCAATCCTCCCCGTGAAGCGGCGGCATATATACAGTAGATGACTCACAGCGATGACTATCCACACAGCATCGAGCACTGACTCCTGGTTAATGAATGGATCTGTTCTATCTGCACAGCTTAGTGCAGACTCCCTCTGGCTTTATGAGCGCGGTAGGCGGAGGACTGACGGGAAAGCTCGGGGGTAGCCTCCGCCGACCCAGATCTGTGGGCACCGACTCCCCCACGGTGATTGATCACCTCGGATTTAACAGCCCAGAGGCTCTCTCATACCCAACTCCCCACCCCCTCCGGATAAAGTCAATAGATTGCTAGTTAAATCATGTGCAACACATGTCCTATGTGCGAGAACCTTTCATGCATTCCTCAAAAACTTGCTAATCTTACCTTTATGCAATAAACCTCGTCAAGTAGAGACTTCATGAACACATCTCTAGCCAAATGTAGTTTAGGGCTGATTGTTATTCAAAGCACAGCTATAGCTGATATAGTGTTAATGTTCATGCTGGACAACTTAGAAACTTCACCAATGTAAACTTTCACTTCAATCGTGCGCGCGTGGTGTTTCATAATTGTATTACCACTGGGCACAAAAACATAATCACTTGAATTATCATTTGCATGATGCCTACGTATCAGATTTATCCGCGATCCCTTATTTCCACTTGATTAAATGAAGCAAAACGATGGGATCCGCAGATAACGAAACCATCTATGTTACAGGCTGCTCAAAGCGACGTAGAGAGACAGATCAAGTTTTAGTTAGGCGTGATTTTTTTTTAATTACAACTCACCGTCTAGAGGGGACGAATTGCATCGTAGCGACCTAGATGTGTTTGGAGAGGCCGATTCCCTTTTCTACACGCTGACAGAGGTAGTAGGCATCGCGCCGAGATTTCGTTTTTCTTGTCTCCTTCGATGCAGCGGTTCCTCTGCAGCAGTCCAAGAAAGAGGAGAGAGGCTGAGAGACTGAGAGGGAGGAGGGAGGTGTGTGCGTGTGTGTGTGTGTGTGTGTGTGTGGCGGGGAGGGGGGAGTTGGAGCAAAGGGAAATTGAAATCAATAGAAGGCCTATATCCTACGGACAATAGCCCGTTATAATGTAACAGTCTAGCGAGCCTGATGCAGGATGGTTTCCAGAGTCACAGACTCCAACGTTTAAAGGCTGGAAATAAAGCCGTTGAAGAACAAAGACGAGTAAGAGTGAGGTCTGGACTTCTGGCTCCTCGGGAGAAGTTGACTGAGGGATGATTCAGCACCGCGGACAGTTCCTCGATCAATTTATGGCCGTGAGGACAGCGCTCACTTCATTTTAAGACATACTGATCATACTGTTTTGGTCACCTGCAGCTACGACACCAACAATCAAGGCAGGAAAGCAGTCGGAAAATAAAACATGAAAGGAAACGATGGAAAACGACAAAATATCATGATACTGAAGGCTATTTATGATGAAATACTTGTTATCTTATGTGTCTAAAAATGGCTAAGCCATTCTCTGCCTTGTCGTGGTTTTTATTGTCCAGTTAATTCATGTTCTTTTTTTTCCTTTCAAAAAAATAGAGCTGTGGACTACATAGCTAGTGCAGTTGGTCGTAAACAAATTTCATCTGTATAATTTTATATATATACAGTACTGTGCAAAAGTCTAACACACATTGCGTAAAGTGAAGATGCTTTCAGAAATAATGAAATTAAAAGTTACTTAATATAAAAAATGTACTAAAACACTAATACAGAAAACAAAAAATTAATTGTCTAAGAGCAAATTTTTATTTAAAAAAGTGCCTAAGACAGCACAGTACTGTATATATATATATTTATTTTTTTTGCCTAAGCATTAGAGCATGTGCGCTTGTGCAAGGGTGCAAGTCCAGGCATGCATGTGTGTGTGTGCGTGTTTCTGTGCATGCGTGCACCATGTGTCTTTGTGTTTGTACCATTTGGAGGGTGCCAGTCAGTGCCGAATTAATCACAAAAAGTTTGAGGCTAGAAGAGTTCCATGGGGACTTCTGGGCAGAAAAACCAATCCTCAGAAAGCCCTCCTATTCTGCATGGCTAGAGAAGGGCCATTATAAACTCCAGTGAATGAGTCCTCTTCTCCTCTGCTCTCAGAAATAACCATTACGGGAGAAATCTCAAGGAGTGAGGAAGGAAGCCTGGAAGGACGTCCCTTTTACGAAATCAAATAAAAATGCAAATACATTTGCATTTCTATCCAGCAGCTGCTGTTTAATTTGAGGGCTGAAATGAATGAAACCAAACACACACAGTATACGGCACATGCACATACGTAGGCCTACACACAGGCACACACGCACGTGCATGTACACACAACACACACACATACACAAAGTACTCCACTGCCACTAATTGATCCAACATTAATTTAATTTGAGCTCTTTCGCCATGTCAGAAGTCAGGCTTTGGGCATCTAGTCAGAGATTGCATCCTCATACAATTTCATATTATTAACATGCCTTCTAGGTATCGCCCCTCATGCACATTTCATCTTTCTCTTTCTCTTGAACTTTCATACCTGCATGCAAAAATATGTAGCAGGATGGGAGTAGGTGAGTGGGTGGATGCAGAGAGAAAGAGCTGACAAAAAAAAGATGAAGAGATTTCTGTGTGCTTGTGTGATACAGAGCCTGAAGAGGTACAGTTGGAGACATTTTTAATGTGTTCGTGTGTGTGTGTGTGTGTGTGTGTGTGTGAGTGAGTGAGTGAGTGAGAGTGAATCTACCAAATTAAGGACATTTTGCTGCTTTTTTCTTTAAGGAGCTAGGTTAGGATTTGGGTTCAGGGTTAGGACTAGAACTAGATTTAGCATTAGGTTTAGATTGAGGTATGGGTTAAGGTAAATTTAGGGTTAGGATTAGGGTTACATGTATTTCATACAGCCCCATACTTCAGTACTTGAGAATGAGTTTAACATTTTCGGCACTCCCCTCCAAACCTCTCAATACTGTGGCCTTGAGGCAGAATGTTTAGATGATATACTCAAAACTTGTTTCAGCAATTTAGGTGGATGTGTGATATGGAGTTTAATTGATTTCTAATTATACGCCTTGGTGGGCGCATAATTTCATGCAAATAGGCGTAAAAAACAAAGGGGGTTGTTAGCAAGGTCTGATCTAGAATGCATTGCTTTGTTTTCTCTATAATTACACACTCCACTCCTCTTTCTGCTCATACTTTGCACACACACACACACACACCTGTGAAAAATGTAACTTGAGTGGAAGATAATTACTTGTTTTCACTAAAACTTCCAAATCACTTTCAGTCACTGAATAACATCAACTCAAACCATGTTAAACTCACACGAGCTAAAACACAAACTAGCTTCCAGGTAAGCTCTAAGCATTTTATTAAGAGCATTAGCATTACTGCACTTTATTAAGAGCAATAGCATTTATTAAGAGCATTAGCTTTATTGCACTTTATTAAGAGTGTTAGCATTACTGCACTTTATTAAGATCATTAGCATTACTGCACTATATTAAGAGCATTAGCTTTACTTCACTTTATTAAGAGTGTTAGCATTACTGCATTTTATTAAGAGCATTAGCATTTATTAAGAGCATTAGCATTTATTAAGAGCATTAGCTAGATTGCTTTTTCTGATGACATGATTTAGATCTCTATCTTAGCAATTCTATCTTTTTACTTACTCACTAAACATTGAACATCAGTCATTTAAACCTTCAGACAGGAAAAATGATCTAGAAATGATCCTGAATGCAACTGCTTATTCAGACCAACACACTACAGTGGATTGAGCCGTGGCTTCCTGTTTTCACTTCAACAGGTCTCTTGTAAAGCTACATAAAAGGGCTTGGGAAGGTGGAGATATCGGTGCGCTGTGTCAAGTAGCAAGACAAACAGCCCTCTGGAATAGCTTGGCAGGTTAAAGCAAGGTTAATTACACCTCTTAACACACAGGGGTGAAGGGTTGCAGAGGACGAGAGTGCAGAAGGAGGGGAGGAGGGGAATCAGTTCAGAGGGGTGGGTATGGTCAAAGAGAGATAAAGGAGTTTCAAGAGTTTAAGAGGCAAGGGCCTTTCTGAAAGGTCACAGAGAGTCATGGGTGTTGTTGTTGTCATGATTATCATCATCACCATGATCATGATCATCCTTAACATCATGATTATCTTCTCATGATTCTTCTTCTTCATGGTCTGTTTCATTTTGTCCTGATTCTCCAGCTCTGTCCAGCTGTGAGAGCGATATTCTCTAGCTCTAGCTGTTAGAAGCAGAGAACAGAGTCTCTCCTGGGAATGTGAATGTGTCTTTGATGTTTCTCTCGAGTAGTGCCACCATGCTCCTTATAATAGCGGGCCTCAATACAGCTCTTTGCAGCACCTACGTACGGCAACGTTTGTTTCCGTGTCTGTGACGAAAGAGGAGCAATGCAGCAATGAATGCTTTTGATCAGTGGTCACGCTTGGGTAGCATCAACTATGTATAGCGGAGGATGAAATAAACCCAGTCAATTAGCAAGTGAAAATGCAATTTTTGGTGTCTATTCATTTCCTATAACCTGGAAAGTTCCATGCCAACAGCCTGATTTGCCTTCGCCCCTTGATCTTTTATGTTGTCACATTTCTAAACCCCAAGGAGAGCAGATACTTTTGTCTACAAACCTTCTGCAAATGCCAAAATGTCAAGTCATTTTTCCTCCATAGAGGGGGAAAAATGATGCAAGCACTGGTTCAGAGGCAAGAGGTAAAGGCTGGATGATTAAAGAACTAATGAGAGCATCTTTCACTTCTGTGATTTTATAGCGTTCTAATTTTAAGCTAGCGACTAATGTGACTTTTATGTTTTCGATCTCTATGAGTCCTGATTCCTTGGTGCAATGCGTGTAAGCAGCCATATTTGTGCATTATGACACTTGTGGCTTTATATTATGGTTTGATTACCTAGAGGAGAAGGTAATCTGCAAGCACACAACAATCCAACAACAGCATATAATTGAGGGAGTATAGGAAATAAATGTTGTTCATTTTATCATTCACTTATTTTCTTCATCCTGTTAGAATATTTTACTATTACATAATCCTCCTCTTCAGGAATTCTAGTGGAGCCTCTCCACGCAGGATACAGTATCACAATGCAACAGCCTATTTTCTGAGTAGTGAAAAGACCATCTCCCCCCTATGACTTGAGCCTGATGATGTTGGAAAATGCTCTAGGGCTCTAACCTCCCTCTCTTTCTTTGCCCTCTCTCCTCATCACAGGAGCAAATGGAAGACAGGAGATGAGGGAAGGGAGAGAAATGAGAAAAGACAAGCAATCCCGCTCTTTCTTTACAAAATCCAAGAACTGCGGGAGGCTCTTAGCTTAATGTATAACCTCCGGTAACAAAACTACTGTAGCACTCTGTCTCGGTTTGTGTGTGTGTGTGCATGTGTGTTCTTGTGTTTGTGAGTTTAGTTGTGTACGATGAAAGAGGATGTGCGGGTGTATAGCTGGCGTCATTTACAGGCGTGAGTGAGTGTTGTCATGTTGTCAAGCTTAATGCAATGAGGCAAGAGTGGGCGGCAATAGCTAGGGCACATCAATCACGGCAGGATATGATCACACTCAATTTATTCACTTGACCTATGGACAAATATGGCTTTTGTGTTCGAGAATTCACAAGAGGTGAATAGCATACAAAAGGTAAGCCGCAAGACTTGGGAGACTGCAGCATCCTTGTTGTAATTTGAAACAGCAAGGAGGGAAAGAGTGTAACAGCGGAGTAAGGGCATGACATTGTAAGCACAATACTGTATTCCCAGCACAGTGAGTACACAACTGGGCCACGGGGATGCACCTTCCAAAGGCATTAACAGTGGACAGTTTGCACCAGTGTTCCCCCCCATAGCTTTTCTCTTGACAGAATGTAAAGACCTGAAATATGTAGTGAGGCTAACTATTACATAGATCAATACTATGTAGTTCACTAGTTTGAGATCCTGCATCATAAGAATGATGAGGTATGGAGAAAATGAATGCTAGTGCAACATCTTCTGGAGTGAAGTCAGCACGCCATCGGGGCATGTGAAGCGTGGGAGGGAGAGAACATGAGGGGCTGCATCGAGGGTTTGCAGGTGGGATGAAGACGCCAGTCAGGGAAAACCCACACTGGCAGTGGGGTTGCCTCCAGAAGGGAAAGAAGGGGAGTCAGAGCAGAGGAGAAAACAAGTGGGATGAGGGGATGGAGGCCTGGAGGCTAAGATGAGAAACAACATTTGTGGTCCCACCAGGAAAACTGCTGCAGCATCCACTGCCTACCCAGGGGCCTGAGGTAAAGCTGGGCAGGTAGACCTTTCTATTCAAAGACAAAATGCACCACAGGGTATGGAGATATAAAAGGGTGGCAACAAGGGCTGGGAGAAAAAGCAACTGCTACCCAGTGAGGATGAGGGCTGGCAGGGGGGTTCAGCAAAGCTTCCCGTTCTTCAGTAAGTGGTTGGGCAACAGATTGTGAAGCTGGGGAGTCCCGAGCCTGGCCAAGAAGAGGGGAAACCAGAATTATGTCCTGTGAATGAGGGAGCCAGAGGAGAAGATTCATCTGTGGGTCTATAGAGTATGAGAGTCAGGGTGTTGCAAAGGTAAGTATTATTTTGTGAAAGGTGAGTAAACTGAGGTAGAGAGAGAGAGAGAGTACGTGGTGATAAATAGGGAATGTGATGATCGGATGGTTGGAGGCTGGATGTGACCAGCTTTCCCACCAGGTAATAAAAGTAGTAGTAGGGGAAAGTAGAAAGACAAAATATGAGAATCTCATGAACTACAATTGATGTATAGTTTATATTGACAGTGTTGGCACTATGAAAACATTGAATAAAACAGGAGTGTCGCTATTCCCTGGCGAGCTCATGTCTGAGGCACTTGTGAGTTGAAGTGCATGTGTTACAGATGGCATGTTATGTCGTCATGTGACCATCCAAGTCAAAGCTGATGTCTCTCTCAATCACTTGTGATGCCTTCTATAGTGTATAGTGTTTTATAGGCCAGGTTTCTGAGTGTGAGCTGTAAAGCCCCCCATGTTGGCTGCAGCGGGCATCTGTTGTAGGACGAAAGGAAAGGATGCAAGAGTTGAATCATTCAGATGCTGAGCTGAACTAGTTGCTGAGGGCAAATGTAGGAAACTACACAGCTGCTCTCCCCCATTCTCTCCCTCGCTGTCACACACACACACACACACACACACACACACACACACATACACAGGCAAACACAGGAGAAGGAAGTGTAGGAGGTGGGCTATGGTGTCCCATACTGCACTCCATAATTTGTCATCTTCCATTAGGATGGAGGATAATAGATGGATAGTGACAGTGATGTTAATTGCTTTTCCCCCTTCCTGTCAGGCAGAGGTTGGGTAAAGAGAGAGAAGGAGAGATGGAAAGAAGACAAGAGAGAGGGGTAGGGATGGATGAGAGAGAGAGAGTCCGGCGTTTCTTCTACAACAGATCCAGTCCACCCCTCTCTCTGATCCGGGAGATGTTGCATTCATTTTGCAACCACCCTGTCCCGTATCTCTCTCTTCCTACCCTGCCCTTTTCCATCAACTGCCTTAATTAGCCCCCCTGTCCACCCAGTTGAGCCTGGCCAGACAAATTAATCTTATATCAGTGTGTTTTCCGGTGTCTCTAATCTCATTGTCTTATTGCTGCTCCTCTGCATTTTCCAACCCGGGGGGAGAGCATATCGCCCCCTGTCCCTCGCCCCCAAGACTCATTCAATTACCAACACTTCACAAATCCTTACAAAGGGAGGGTGAAAAAACACATCAGTCGATTTCAAGTTTAAGTTTTGAAATAGAAGGGACAGGTGACCTTTGCCTAGCAAGCCATGTTGTATTCTTTGAACGGGAAATACCCCCGCAGTTGAGGCCAGTGTAAAGTCACCCCAATCTGCATCTAAGCTGCTTCAACAGTGAAGAATTTCCCAAGAAATTCCTCTTGGAGATGGAATAAAAGTGCAGTGGAAATGCAGCAGACAAGTAAAAAAACAAATTTATTATTTTTTTTAGCAAAGTAGTTTTGGAGGCACAGCGGTTGTGTTGGTGGGGTTGATGGGGTGAGGCTGACAGAGAGGCAACTGAAGCTCATGCAGCCTAAAGGAGAGTTAGTTTATTAACAGCCTCTGAAGGCTGAAGGCTGAAGGCTGTAGATAGAGACAACAATGTTGAGGGTGATGTAAGGGTCTTGTTACAAAATGAAGGACATATTTTGCAATGTTTTATCAAGCGAATGAGAGAAAAACGTGCAAACAACTACGTTATAATACAGCACTGAGCTGCTTGTGTTGTCTGGTGGCGCGGCTACTCTTTTGTTTCAGCAGCAGACAGAGCGACTGCATGGTCCATGACAAAAGAGTCTAGCTGTTTGTCTTTTATGGGATGTGTTTCTAAACCTGCTGGAGCGCTGCAGCCTTTTTTTAAAACTGTCGCAGAAGTAGTGATGACTGCGGCAGCTCCTTGGTGGCTCTTTATGTCTTCCTGACATAGG
>CABFOQ010054102.1:1639-13499 GCA_900660455.1 Gephyroberyx darwinii
TGATAACCTACGGCTGTCAATCTCTGACATGAACGTGTTCTGCTATTGTGAGTGAATGAAATATTAAACACCAATCAGCCCGGCCCCCTGTAGAACGACAAATCACTAATAATCCTGCGAGCTGAAACTTTACTGCTCCGCGTGGGGAAATTGCATAGCTGCGGCAGCAACCAGGACACAACAAATGAAAATAGAATATGAACAGAAAAAGATAATACAGCAAATGGGGGTTATATAGATAAACGTACGCAGCAGGGAATGTCAACTAAACCACGTTAAGTAGAATTTGTAAAAAAAAGTCAAAAGTTAAAAGGTGTGCAAGATAACCAGCATAAGGAAAAGTGTGTCTGTGGACCTCCATAGGGAGTTTAGTGGCCTATGATTGTTATGGTATCACTACAATATTCCTCTAGGGACTTCATTATTATAGGATCACCATAGTTCCTTTAATAAGGATACTTGGTATATTCTGGCGTCACAAATTATTACAAATCTTCACTCTACTCATATATTTGATATTACACAATAGATGTGTTTCTTTATTCCTTCCCTCCAACAACCCGCCAGTAATCGGTCAGTGACATCTGCTCTCTCTGCAGCAACAAGGCTACATGGTGTCAACTGATGGTGAATGTTGGAGTGTGCTACCAGACAACAATATGCCTAATCTCTTTTCCATGGAGGGTCTGGATGCCAGAGAAAAGGGGGGACTGGGGGACAGAGACAGAGAGAGAGAAGCAATCACAATTAATAACCAACCAATAAAGACAAAACGACTGTGTTGATTCTGTAACATCTTATTAAATAGTTTCAAGAACAAAGAATATAACATTTTGTCGCTACAATTAGTATACACAATTTCTCTTTCAGAATTTTTAGCACACTGTACTCCATTCAATATACATTTTTGTACATCTATTTAAAGTTTCTCAGCTGTTTTATTTGTATTGATACTGTGTTAACATGAACAGAAAGCAATGTTAGAATAAAAAAATACAATATGAAAGTGTTCTAACGAACAAAAGTATTCCACCAAACCACAGATTTCAAAGAGAATCAAAATGCATTTACTTTTTTTTTTTTTTTTTTTTTTTTAAATAATAATGCAACAAGATGGTGTGCTTTCCAGCATGATTTAAGATTAAAATGTATGATTTATTTATTACAAATATTTGTCTGTAAAAACACAATGATATATATATAAAAAAAGAAAAAACACTGAAAGAGACGAAACATTTTAGATAGACAAAAGTATATTCTTCAGGTAGCACCCCCTTCAAAATAACTGAAAGGGATTGATTTGTTTGTTACACACCTTATGGCCACCTTCTTAAGACCCATCTTTTATGAGTATCAGTGGCAGAAAAATATTGAGAAAGAGAATCTGGTTTTGTCAAATCCAAGGCATTATTAAGGGAGTTCACTTCTGTAACATAAAACGCACAGCCAAACGTGTATACATATACACAGTGTTCAGGATCCGCAACTACAGCCTGCTTCTCTTAAAAGAGAAAGCACCAAAACTGGACGTTTTAAAGGTCAAAGTCAAGAGGAAGCTGCCTTTAGGCACTGATATGGACCCCGAAAGCTCAACTTGACCATTAAGGAGGGGAAAAAAAATGTAACAGACAACGAGGTAAGTTTCTACCGGCAGCTTCTTTCGGCCTGCCGGCGATGGACAGGTTCTTAATAAGGTGGCCAGCCGGTGTCTTCACCTGCATCCAGAACCATCAACAGCAAGATTTTCAGTGGACAAACAGGTACACTAAACACGACAGGACACTGATATCATATATGCACTGCATGAGTGGGTAGAGAGTGGAGAGGAAGGATGTGGTGGGAGAAGTATCTGCTAGTTGCATTAACGTGGGATAATGCCATAGAAAACTGGGTCAAAGATTGTGCATGTGATTTTTATGTGTGCATGTACAAAAGAATTGACAACTCGTGGTGCCACAATAGTCAACCCCCCCTCCAAATGTCCCTCTCAGAGGGAAGAAGCAGTGGGGGGTGACTGCTCTCTGACCTCTGCTGGATCCCCGGTTCCTGGCTGTTCTGGAGCAAGGTTACACAGCATGGGCAGCAAAAACACAACAACACTTTCACATCAGGTACAGTGTGGCAATAACACCCTCTTAAATTCACCAGTCATGTCTCAGTCGCCCCATGACCCTGCTTCCACACATACCCTGATAACAGTCCTGATCATAGCCAACATTTAGATAAGAATATAGAGTTTTTATATTTACCGTTTCTGCACATTATCTGGAGTTCTCTTCAAGTTCAGTGGTAACCAACTAGTCATGTTATTAAAGTATAAGGCCCAAAGGTATCGAATCACAAAGTGGTTCACCACTCGTCTTCAGGTCAACTTTGAAAAGAATGTCTATATTTTATTATAGATAATGATAACCGGTCCAGTATGGCTATCTAGTGACAAATCCAATCATTTTAGGGCATTAGTCTGGCGAGTACCATTCACTATGACCCCTGATGCTCATAGGACCAATATTCATTACACATGTACAGTACAAACTACCCCGACTCTTAAATTTGACTAAAACTGTCCAGTTCAACCACCAAGTGCTTTTCTTTTCTTTTTAAAATCTGATGATAGACATGGAATGACCTATAAGCAGCTTTCATTGTTAGATATTATCTTTAGAAAAATGTCCCCAGGAATTTCTAGAAACCCTGACTGCATAGCTCAATCTCTCTAGCCATATCTACAGCTCTACTGCACCGTTTGCAGGGGAGAATCATCCATCACACTGTTCTTTACAGGACACGAACGAGTAAACTATAATAAATACCCTCAACATCGTGCAAGACACTTAAATCTGCTTCAAATAATCTTCATTAAACATAAATTTTCTTATAAATAAATAAATAGGTCTAACAAAAAGGTGAGTAAACTTGGGGATTTCAAATGAATTTTGAAACTTTCTTGACAGTGACATCTGCCTATGCCTGAAAAACTGTTTTGGTATAACATTAACAGGAGAGAAAAGAAGAGAATAAGAAGATAATAAAAGAAAAGAAAATCTAAAGAGCCTTTAGTATTTTGGTTCAGCAAAAATCTCAGTTCGACGGGATGTTTTACAATTCTTTTTGAACCATTTTGTTTATTTTTCTTATTTTTATTTCTAAATTATATTCCAATCCCTTTTCTACTATTTCATCAACCATTGTTTTGCTATAGAAATCAGCAGGGGTAACACTGTGGTGAAACCCCTCACTCCCAGGCCAGGGTCTCATTTAGGTCATGCCCAAGTCAATCAAGTGTTGTACAGGCTCGTGATGCTCCGAAACCTTCCATTACACACAGTTCAGTCAGTCTGCAGCGACTGACGGATTCCTCACATGCCAAATGTGCTGGCAAAGGCTAAATTACAACAGTAACAAATAACAGTAAACTTGATTTGAGGGGTAGAGGCTCAAGATGTAAGATGACGATGCTTATGGGATGATTGAGAATGAGAAGAGGAATGTGAGGGAAAGTCAACGCCGCTGAATAGGTGAACAGTGTTAACAATATGAACAATGACATCAATAACAATCATCATAATAATAATAATCCACAGAGTGATGATCAGCAGGTGCAAGACCATATACTGTACAATCTGTGAGCCATCAAGAGAAAAATGAAATTCCAACTCTCCCACCCCTCTGTCGAAGCAGAACAGAGCAGAGGATCGGAGAACTCGGTGACAGATTGTGAAATTCTCCTCTTCTTGCTCCAAGTCTGGCATCTGGCTGCAAAAGCTTTCAAAGTCTCTTACTTGACTATGGACTGTATCACTTCCTTTTGCAAACCATACACTGGTCATCATGACAATACAAGTCAGGCATTATTTAATGCCATTATCATTATGCATGTGCCTACATATATTAGAAAAGACGCTAGCCAACATTTATACAAACATAAGAAAATTAAGGTTATCAGTGAAATAGAAAAGATCTCTAAACTCTACAAAATCTTGCAGTGATCGCACATTTATGGTAGCCAACCAAGTGCATTTTGCGCCATGCTGAGGCAAAATAGATTTTAATTCCCATCTGACAGCCAAATGAGTTTTGGTGGTGTTAGTAAATGATGCATAAGAATACTGACGCAATAAGGTATGTACGCTGGCATGTTAGTGAATTTATGCCCATTCCCATAGGGCATAGCACCCTTCTAGATGGATAATCCTGTCTACTTATTTTCTCTGTAGTGGAGGAGATGAGCTGATCTGAGTGCTGCTGTATTTTAACAGGTGTCTGAGGATTTCCCTACAGATGACATGGAGGAGTGAGCTGTGGATCAGCATTGAACTCAGGCAGCAAATAGTGTAAAACATACATCACGATCACGGTGCATGGCTAAGGACACCTGACAAGCCACTTGGATCCATCTGTATGACCATGGCAATTAACGTGCCTTCTAGTGCTACAGTTAGTTTTGGTGTGTGTGTGTGTGTGTGTGTGTGTGTGTATGTGTGCTTGCACATCGCTAATGTCGTTGCATAATCAGTCTACAGGCAATTGCATAACCCCCAATTTATATCATCAAATCTACTTTTACCAGAATATTATTTCTCAAGTTTTACAGGTTTGCAAAAAAGGTCTTTCTAACTGGTGCTTGATTATGAATGGGTCTATGAAACATCAAACATTTCTCTCTGTCTGTATTAAGGTAAGTAAATGAACGCATAACCCCATCAGGAAGTGCGGCATGCACACATGCATACACACCGACTGGCCTGTCTGTTAATGATGGTATCTGTCATAGCATGCTGTGACTTGCTATAGCATGCTCATAATAGCATGATTGGACTTGAGAAAAGACAGAAGCAGGCTAAAGAAAACTAATACTGGCAAACACATGAAGGTGGTTGGCGCATCACATTGCTTCCACACAATCACAACACCTGCACCCTTTCTCTCCTCTACTCTGCCATCCATTTATCTTACTGTACCTTCTGTTGCTCCCCAAAGCTGGTCTGTTTGCTATACCCCACTCTCCCCTGGAGCTGAGCCTCCCTCCACTCCCATTCCTCCCCCTTTCCCCATCTCTCCATGTCCCATCCTGCTCCTGCAGGCTCCCTGTAGCGTGCCCCACTGATAGCCAGTGAAGGTGGGGCTGATGGGGATGTACTTGAAGACTGGGTGTCTGCGGATGAAGTCCATCCCGAACGGCAGGTCGTAAGATCTCATGCCTTCCAGCTCTGCTGCACTGGGTCCGCATCCACGATTCAGCTTCCTGATCCCTCGTTCTTCTGGAGTACCTGAGACAGCAGAGATTATGATGCACAGGCTCAGACAGACAGTTTCCAAAGTCACAAGTAGGAAAATTTAAACCAGGCCCATTTCCCTGGACTATAATACAGGTGCGCCTCCTGGCAGAACCTTAATCACTGGCTTCCAAACATTCCAGAGAGTACGGGAATGACGAGACTGTGTTCCCATGTTCTTCCTGGAATTTTTGGAAGCCATAACAATGTGACTTAACAACATTAGCTTAACAGTGATAAAGAGTGGACTAAGACTTACCAGGTATAGTGTTGTCTAGTATGAAAGCGACAGAGCCACCTACAAACATGGCTGTGGTCAGGAGCACGTTCAACACCTGGTCAACCTCAACTATACCTGAGAGAGATTGATAGGGAAGGGGTTAGCAATGGGCTGAGTAAAAGTCTTTGTACACATCTGGGTGTCTCTCCTCTCTACTCACCGGTGACCAGCGGATTCTGTTTGAGGTAGCTTGGCAGCACCAGGCCAAAGAAGATGGAGAACCCCAGGACAAAGAGGTTCCTGGAGGAGTTGAGGTCTACAAACTGTAGGTTGGAGAGCCCCACCGCTGTGATCATACCAAACAAGGTACAGAACAGCGCTCCCAGGACAGGGTCAGGCAGAGAGGCAAACAGCGCACTGAATTTACCCACAAGCCCCAGCAGCAGCATCATAGCAGCCCCATACTGGATCACACGTCTGCTGCCGACCTGGAGGAGCCAACCAGAGGCCAGGAGGAGGTTAGGACACTGACCAGAGCGCACCAGGAAGTGAGAGACAGAATGAAAGCTGTGAGCTTTTTGTGAAACTGTGTTACCTTAGTAATTCCCAGTACGCCTATATTAGGACTGGAGGACGTGGAGCCATTGCCGGTTCCAAAAAGGCCATCCAGCACACAAGAAATACCCTCAACAAATATACCTCTGTAGACACAGGGGAGAAAGGGCAGGAGGAAAGTGAAAATCATTACCAAGATCATAAAGTGTTACAAAAAAACTGTTCTTGGGGTGTTGTGGGCATGAGGGAGAATAAAAGACATGAAGAATTACCTATTGATTGCATGGATGGGAGGTGGAGGGGCATAGGAGAGGCGGGCACAGGCGTAGTAATCGCCGATGGACTCAATGATGCTGGCCACCACCGCACTCATCATGCCTATCACCCCTGCCGCGGTCACTGTGGGAACACCCCACTGAACTGCATGGGCAGAAACACAACGCTGGTACGGTCAGTACTGAGAAACAGCCTCGTTTGAACACCAGATCATCCCATATGACTCCCGTAATCCCACCCCTACAAACACACTCACATGGGTAAGGGATCTTGAACCACGGTGCAGCTGCTAGGATCCCTTGGCGTGCGTCCGTGCGGGCGTAGAAACCGTACTTGTCCTTCTCTGGTGGGAAAACGTCCGTCACGGTGAAAATGAAACATAGCAGCCATGACACCAGGATGGCCATGATGATCTGGGTGCAAGAGAGGAAACTTGGTTACACACACACACAGACAAAAAATAGACGATATATATTTATCTTACAGTAAAGAGTGGCCCAATAAACAACAAAGCATCAATGGGATGACCTTTGGGGGAGTCTGATTGGTGATTGGTGAGTGCATTTATGTGACACAGCCTTTTCCACCCACTGTTTCTACTAGTTAATATATCACCAGTAGAGGGCAGGAAAACACTGATTTACACGGCACAGTTAAATTCAAGGGGTTCTCCCCTTGCCTAACCTAACCTCCTGCGGAGAATGAGATGAGATAGGTTGAATTATTTGTTATTTAGTTGGGAACCCAGTTGGCGGCGGTGGAGCTTGTAAAGAAACGGCAGGTCACGACTTCATTAAGTGAGAGAGTGGAAGATTCTCTGGGAAAAGGAAGAAGAGCAGTGGAGGTTTCGCGAGAGACGTATGTGCCCGTGCATGTACGGTGCAGTGACTTGACCCTTTTATGTGTACTTACTGGAAACATCTTGAAGAGTTGTAGCCTGTAAGAGGTCCATCCTTTCTTGGCCTTGTAGACGGGCAGAGGTAACTGGACGTTTCTGGCATACTGGGAGAAGAGCAGCACCAAGAAGATAGTCCTACAGAGAGAAGGATAAACAGAGCAGTGTCGTCTACTGAAGAATGTCGACTCATTCTTAATATACTATCCTGGGAGCTGTGGGGAACTTTGGCGAGAAGTCATCCAGTATGAACATGATTGTATATTTATAGCTTCACTCAAATGCCCCGACGTTACCGTGGGATTTCCTTCTGCCTCTCTAAAAGGTCTGGCTGAGATTCCAGAGGCATGTCAGCCAATCAATTAGCTTAACTGCCGAGGAAAGACCAAATCAGAGGCAATTACCAGCAGATAACCCTAGTCCCCGCGGAGCATGGGGAAAAGACGGCAGTGTAAACAGCTTTGACACAGCAGGCTGTGGTGTCACAACACCTCCACAGAGAAAGCTTTGAAATGGAGCTGAAGACAAGCTTGGGATGCAAGTTTGGAACGCCTTTGGTTTAGCTGACATGTTTGCGTTTGTGCTTTTCAGTAAACTAAAACCTCGCCCCCTCTTCCCCCTGAATCACATTCCTATATCTTCATTCTCTGGCTTCAATATGCTCATCTGAGGTTTAAAAAATAAAATAAAATCTTTCTTCCTATCCTTACTTCTTCTCCCACACTAGGGTATTTTCTAACATTGCATTGTTAGGTATGTATTGTCATGTATTGTTGTGACTGCTTACTATTTGTTGCTTGGAAAAGGTGGTGATGGAGGAATTCATGCTTATGCCGTAAGACGCTTGGGATAAGAGCTACATGCAAAAACATCACCTTCAGAAAACGGAAACGTGTGTTTTTGTCTTTACTTACAGCATAGCAATGCCCCAGTGTTTTCCAGCCCTCTCCCCTGCGGCCTGGAAGCCAGACAGGCCGATGAGGGCCACAGTGGGGGTGATGGTCAGAGGTCCAATGTACTTCAACAGGATCCCCGGCAGACCCAGTAAACCGATACACACCTCGATCAGAGACGACACGATGATAGCCCCTTGGATCTGGGAACAGAGCAGTGTTCAGTTTTCATCTGATTGATTCTGAGTGATAATCTGTCCACCACACAAAAAGCTTGTCCTTTTCATTGGTCTTTGCGTTTGCCCCTGTTTGTCACACGCATTGCTGCTGCCCTCGGCTTATCGATGTTCCGTTTGTCTGATTGAGTTAGTCTGGCACAAGCGTCAGAAACAGTTACTCAGCCGGCTTATACAAGCCTCAGAAAAGGTTAATGTGAATTAACAGCACCGGTCACAGACACATGAGCAGACCCCGCAGCCACAGGCAAAAACAGTCACATGTTCCTTAAATGGTCTCCTTCACGTGCAAACGCTGAATGACGGTGGCTTATTAAGCTCACTTTTACTTGAATTCAGTTTCTTTCATTTCATTTCAATTCTCCTTTTTCCTTTCTCTCCTTTCTCACGTTTCATTTCTTCATTTCTCCATGTTAACTTTCCCGATCTCTCAAAGCAGGCAGATTAATCCTAGCTACTACATGTCAGAAATATCTTTTACTTCCATGTCTACTACCCATCAATTTCTCCATCCTGTTTCCATTTCATCATTTTTTAAAACCCCTTTTTTCTACTCCCGTCCCCCTCCCATATCCACCTTTCAAGCCTTCAGTCATTTGTCTCTTTCTCCCTCACCTCTCGTATCCTGGGGTGCCAGATGTGCTCTGTGTGGAGGAGCTCTGTGCCATTCATGACAGGAACCGCTGGTTGTGGAAGAACACAGAGAGATGACAAGTCAGAAGAAAAGCGAGAAGTTGATGACTCCATTCAATTAATAATTACATTTGCGGCACGCAGAGATAAACCAGCTAATCCCAAGTGAGCCCCTCTAACTCTTCATGTGCTTGGATGCTGACAACATTTGGGCTTGGGATCAAAGTGACACCAGGGGACAATGTCCCACAGTCTTTATCATACGGTTATATCCGGTGTATGTGTGTGTGTGTGTTAGTGTGACAGACAGAGAGCTTACCTGTATCATTACACTTCCATTTATCCAGTGACAGAATGGCTCTGGCCGGGGCGAGGAAAGCAAATGCGCTGGCCTGGAACAAAGGCAACCTGGACACACGCAAACACTCACCATCAGAAATTACATTACCAGCCTTAATACTCATAAACTCACCAACTGGGCTGTAAATTTTAGTAGCAAGGTGATGTAGAAAAAGTTCTTGAGTCTGAGGTTCGTCTTAGTTGAATGTATATTTATTACAGAAGGGATCTCATGAGAGGAAGAGGTGTACACCGCTCATAGGCAACATACATTTCTTCCAAGAAAAGAGGGTTTGCACTGGTCTTTGAGCACCATTCAAGGACGTGACAGAATGTGCAGACATAGGAACAGGTGACACAAAAGGAGATAGAAGGACTGTGAAAACACCACATGTTGTGTCCTCGTTGAACATCCATAGTCTAAACAGGCCACGGTGATAAGGGCCTCTGGGAAGGAGAAGTTACGGCCCAAAGGTTACAGAGAGGAGACCATTCTACTCACACAGCATGAAACAGTATATTCACAAGAGAGAGTCAGTACATCTGTAGTCCATACATGCACATGTGTGGATGTGTAGGTTCAATTTTCCATGACACAAGGTGATTTTCTCAATAACACCACTAGGGGGCAGCACTAGCGTGGACTACAGAGTGCACACTATTCCTGTGCACCACGCTTTATTCTCATTCATGTGAACATTAGTTACTCTTTGGAGTGTGAGACCCCCTGGTCTTTCTCTGCTAACCTACAGCAACCATAAAGTAACCTTAAATACAGGATCGGGTGGTAGACTCAGTTATTGGCTAATGGAGACTTTTCCCACTCTGTCTTTCTCTCGCTTTCTTTTTCTTTCTTTGTGATTATAAGACGGGCGTATTTTTTACATTAAAATCTTTAAACTTAGCTTTAAATTTAGAATTAGGATTAGGTTTAAAGTTAAGCATGTAGCGGTTCAGACTAGGGAATGAATGTGGTCAGTGGAAGATCATCACAAGCATATTAAGAGAAACGTGTGTGTGTGAAATTCCTCAATCACTCATACTCAATCAACACATCGGTCATATTGCTAACTCTCTCTCACTCACACTCACACACACACACACATACACACACAGATGTACACATTCCATCTAGTTTGTGGTTGATTTGATTTTTTGATTGTTTAAGACAATCATTAACCATATGTTATGGTGCGGTTACCTTTCACTTTATGGCTCTAAGCAAGCAGTTATTAAAGGAGCACACACACATCATAAGACCTAAAAGGATCAGAGGAAGTGAATCAAAGTTGAGTCCAATTCAGTGGAAACTCTAGGGAAAGTTGCAAAGTATATAAGGACTGAAAAACTAACAACGAAACTTGTTGTCTCAAGAAAATGGAAGCGAGAAACCATCAACCCAAAGCAACACCTGTGTGTTTCTAAAGTGAGCGCTGCTTTCTCGCATGGACAACAAAACCACCTCCAGCTCCAATCTACTACACACTAGGGCTGCAGGTGGTGGCAGCTGTGCACACACTGACGAGTGCAAGCGCACACACAAACATGTAGGCACACTCGGGTGAACGCACGTATGCAGGCAGACGTCAGCCTTTGCTGGAACGGTCTGTGTGTACGCTCTGTGATCTAACCTCGCTTGGCACCGTGACTCATCAAACCATACGGCTAGCATTTTGCCCCTGCTCCGTTTCATTTTTCTTTCCCCTCTTCATTTCCCCATATCAAGCAGATATGCTTCCTCTATGTCCCCACCTCACCTCCCCATGTCCAAAATTAACTTTTTGCCTCAGCTTCCAAGGTTTGGTAAAAAACAAATACTGCCAAGAGTAAGTTTTTATTTTTTATTTTTTGTGGCCACACACCTGTTATGCGTTGCCATATGGGAATAATGTTGAGTTTCAACTAACGTTTGGCTGGCTAACCACTCAGGCAGCAGACAAACAAACAAATTTAGATGCTATCACTTTGAGCAGCGCAACAGGCAATCAGCCAATTTGATACAGAGCTATTGCTTTGATTTGATTGGCTCGTGGTCAGAAAGAATGTGCAGTGGTGAGCAGGGACAAAGTCAAAAGACTATATAACCGAGGTACTCAAATGTTATCTCCTCAAAAAGTAACTTGTCAGTGTGGCGACTGACCCTTATTATCTGCCGAAGACAAATTTTGCCAGCATTTGGTGCTTGACACACCAAATGTTGCCAAGGTATAAATTGCTCGTCATCATCCCTTCATCTCCCTCTTATTTCTCCCTTTCCTTCACCTTCACCCATAGTTTTCCATTCTCCAGAGTTTCTCAGGAGACAGCAACAGCTATGGAGATGGATACACTTTATATTTTATCCCTGAGCAAATAGCGTGACTATAGATCATCTCTCCTTCCCTCTTTCCATCCATCAATTCCTCATTTCCACCCATCCCTCTTGATCTGTCTCCTCAGCCCCGTTGCCCTGGTGAGAGTGCAGGCTGTTGCTGTGACGGGGAATAACAGTCATCGACAAGAGGCTGCATGTCATCTGGGTATCCTTGAGAGGTCAG
>CABFOQ010054103.1:8365-47617 GCA_900660455.1 Gephyroberyx darwinii
ATAAATAGTGATTATGCCACTTGAAGAGTTGAAATGATGCTATAATTTGCTTCGTTGATCAACTAAAAAAGTAATGAATATAATATAATATAATATAATATAATGTAATATATTATGTTGTTGGTGCTGGTAGAGGACGTGTGCAGGTTGTCCACAATCAAGTAAAGCAACTTTTGATCTTTTTCCAATAAAACAGAAAAAAGAGCTACAATCGTGCCGGTTCTCCCCTACCGCTCTTTTCTTCGTCTGTTCAGCCACGGTGGCTATCGCTGCTCATGCTAACTACCCACTTCTTCTTCTGGTTTTTCCAAACAAGCTGCTATTGCTGCTGCTGTAAATGAAAACTGCATCGCTTCCTGTGTGCCAGAGTCACTATAGTGTTATATGAATCTCTGATAGAGAGCAAAACTGACATTTATTTCTATGAAAATGTCAAGGATTACTACTTTAAACCTCGTGGGGTCAGTGTTTATTCCCGAGCTGGATCGCTGGAACGCACAAAGCTTGTTTTTACCCGACCAGATGGGAATTTACGACTTACGCAGCAAAGGCATGCGCAGTTTGAGAATGAGATGAAGGGATGAAAAAAGGTAGAACGGGAATTGTAAGGAGGCAGAGAAAGTGGGTGAGAAAAAGGATATAGATAGAGGAGGAGGAGGGAGGTGAGAAAGAGCGGGAGGAAGGATCTCAAGAGAGGTAGGAGAAACAGAGGGAGAGAAAGCAAGAGAGAGGGGTAGAGAGGGAGACGTAGAAGAAAAGAGGGTTAAATGAACAGAGGGAGAGAGGAGTGGGGGGGAGGAGGAGGGAGAGAGCAACAAATTAGCCAGAAACAACAGAACAGGCTCCTCCAGGAGAACAACTGGTAAATGAATATTGTTCCAACTCCCAAGGGAAATAACGTGACAAGCACAAAGAAAAGAGAGGGAGGAAAAAAAACAAAAGAAAAAACGACAAGAGGAATGAAGGGAGGAACAGAAAGACGAAAGAACAGCTGAAGAAAGCGCCACAAAACTCCACCAACGTTTAAGATCAATCGGCCAAACACACCGAGGAGAGACAGAAAGAGGAGGAGAGAAAGAGGAGGAGGAGAAAATGGGGATGAAGATGAAAAGGAAGGTTTGTGTTTCTCTCTCTTGCTGCCACTCTGTCTTTCTGCCTTTCTAATCGGACTAGACGTGGTTTAAGAATCAAAAATGTTCCTTTTTTCATTTTGGAAGCTGTCAGAGGTGTGTGTGTGTGTGTGTGTGTGTGTGTGTGTGTGTGTGTGTGTGTGTGTGTGTGTGTGTGTGTGTGTGTGTGTTGGATTGAGCTTGAACTATTTAATCAATTTGTCTGCTGGAAAAAAGCGAGCCAAGACCGAGGGAGCAGCACTGGCTTTACCTCTTGAAGGTGACGTGGAAGTCCAGTCCCTCCACTGCCCCCTACTGGCTGGCTGCACTACAACTTGAAACTCCACCCACCTCAAAAGAACGAACACTTTATTAACCCACATTTTTTATGTCACACACACTCGCATGCAGGGAGGGTGGCTGCGGAAATGAGTTCACTGCATTTTTCCCATCCTGTTGATGCAGCCAGGAGCAGTGGGCAGCCCTTTACGGCGCCGGGGGACCAACGGCTCCAGGTCTTGGGTCCACGTCGGGGTCAGGGACGGGACAGGAGATGGCGCTCTTCTTGCATGTTTTTTCAATTGGGGTCCTTATCGTAGAAGAGGACCTGTGTGAGCACGGGGAGAACATGCAAACACACAGAAAGGTCTGGGAGATAACACACCTGGGCAGCCCAGAGTCAATAGCACCCCAGGCGGGAATCGAACCCAGAACCTTCTTGCTGTGAGTGCCACTTTGCCACTATGCCCATATAAGGCAGACGGTGACTGTACTCTAGAATAGAGGGTGGTAAGACGACATGAAGATGGATGTCAACCGCCAATAAACTACAAGAAGAAGAAGGTTACGTAGCGGCGATGCATTTTGGGGCGTCTTGGTGAACTGAGTAACGTCGGTCGCGTACTCAGATATTCTTGCAACGTCAGAAATAGTACACGTTAAGAGTGTATCGTACACGACTTTGCTTTATTTAACAACACATCACGTCCAAACAGCGCTATAGGCTCTGGTACAGAACGGGTTGAAACAGCTGGGGAAATGAAATGAGTGTGTTAATTGATTGTGCAACATCAAGCGCGCACACACACACACACACACACGTTAAGAGACATTCATAAGGGCCTCTCTCCGACAGATAGAGAGAAGGAGGTAATGAGGGAGAGAGAAGTAACGAGAGGTGGTCAGGGAAGGAAAAAGATGAAAGGAAAGGAGGAAGAGGAGGTGAAAGGAGAAAGGGAGACGAGATGAGGAGGCTGAGAGAGAGAGAGAGAGGAGCGAGTGGGAACAGAAAATGGAAAAATAGGATGAGTGAAAGAAGGAGGAGGAATGGGAGAGAGGAGGAAAAAGAGCGAGGCGGGATGTAATAAAGGAAGAGAGGTAGAGAAGAGAGACGACAAGAAATCCGGATGAATCGTGTTCCAGTCAGAGTTGTGATGCTGGCATTATCAAAGAATTTTAATGGAGGTGACAGAAGAGTGGAGGGGAGAGGGAAGGTAGGAAAGGAGAGCAGGAGGTGATGAAAGGGAGGATATAGGAAAAGAGAGAGAGGGAGGCGGAGACGAGAAGAGGAGGCGAGAGAAAGGGTAATTGGATTTGTACCTTTCCTCCCCTCCAGCTTCTGTCTTGTATTTCTAACTCCAAAAATTACCGGCCTCGCTAAAATTCTAGCGATCAAGCAAAAAAAAAAGATGGTAGACTGAAAGACTTGAAACTTTGAAATGAATTATGGGTAAACCTAGTGAAAATAGAGACAGAGCTGTTGCTTGTTGGGACTAGCAGCTCGGTGGAAGAAGAGGACCTCTACTTCCTGGTGTGCTGAGCGACATTTTGACCAAATTTCACTCATCCTTACAGTAGTCATCGTCACACGGGGTTTGAGATGAACACCTGAACACCCGCCAAGCTCCTTTTTTAGGCTTTTTATTATACCACCTCACTGTAAACTTGGCTCTTATTGGCTATCGGCACAGTCTGTGATCCCAACGCACTGCAGGACTCGTTCACGGCCCTGCAAATGTCAGGTCGGAAAATATCCAATAACGCGTTTGATGCGGCCGGGGCGGTTCAGATCGGCCCGCCCGTCTTTCTGTAACGTTTAGATTGAAATTAGAACGAAATCTGGCGGTGTTTTTTAGGAATCTGGCCGATGACATGGACCGAGGAAGACAACCAGGATGAAAGTAGCAGCAGAAAGGTTGGTAATAGTTGTGCCTCAGTCAGTACGGATCACGTTGACGGTGTTTTCGGAGAGAGTTGGTCTCTATGGAAACAAGATATGCCTTGCATGATCCGCCTTGTGAAATTATTAGCACAAAATGCGGTTGTGGGAATACTGGGAGTGAAGCCCGCGTCTACCGAGGCTACCGCTGTGGTGTTAATGCAGGACGGAGGACCAGGGGAAATCGTACGCTACCTTCTGAGTAGAATACCTCCTCTCCAGCAACGGGCCGACTACTCAGCGGTACAATGTGATACTTTACTGATCCCTGGAGAGAAATTCTCTTTTCACCTTCCCTCTCCACGGGGGAGGTAAGACTGCGGGGGGGGGTGCTTCCGGAGCTGGATTCAGTGTCTTGCTCAAGTACACTTCAGATGGATGAGTGGTTGGCGACACAAGGACTCTGATGGAAAGGCAGCCTCTCTAGCCTCTGCTTTCTTGCCCAGCATAAATACCCCCCCCCAGACCATAAAGCCACTTCTTTAACTCCACTTATACAACTGAGTGATGCTAAACTGATAACAGGGTTTTTACAGCCATTACATTTTAACTACCATTATAATTATACATAACCTTTTGATTGTAGTTGATCTATAACTGTTTTTCTCCTTGATTGCATTGCGGTTGCCGTAATGAAACTATACATGAAACTATACATAGCTAAAAGTATACTGTTGTTGAAACGAACACCTCCACTCTGCAAAGAGTAAAAAAATAAATAACTTTCTCCCATGTGTGTTTCTAGCATGTGTGTTACATGATCCTCCACTGTGGCTGTCACCCTCTTCACTACTAGTTGTTTGTCTGTGATCTAGGAAGGGAAGCTTATTCTACTGTTGCAGTCATTGTAAGTCTAGATTGAGTTGTCAGCGAAATGACTAAAATGGAAATGTACATTGATTGCCTTCCTTTGTTGAAATGTTACATTGGGTTTTAAATGGATCCTAGGGGTTTCGTGGACCCCTGGGCTATGAGAATTGACCAATATATAAAGGAATCATGAAAAAGGAGAACAATGCACACTGCCTCCAATACTCCCATGTAATTATTTTCAAACATCAGCGTCGAGATGTTGTAAAAGGGGTTGCTGGGAGAGAGCGTACAGCCTTAGTCAATCTTCCCTGGATGAATAAAAACTAAAAATAGACATAACTGCGTCCACCCTGTTGACTTAGATAAGTCTTGTGAATGTTACTGACTAAAGGCTAGGTCACACTAGAGGATTTTAACACTGATTATAAGCCCAACTGGACCATCCCTACCATTAGAGTCGGGAGACTGGCTGTTTGGCCCGACAAGAGTTTTTCCTTGATCCCTGAGTAGAGTTCAAAGTATTCAGCAGTTCAGAAGGAAGATAAGGAACTATGTTTTTATTTATAAAGATCTTCAAGTTTGTAAATGACCTTTCAGTGTCCCTCGGTTATAGGTTATATTACATTTTATCTGTAGTGCACTTTTTTCTTAAGAAGTGCTACAGTGCAAAAAAATGCTACTGAAACGGCTAACCTACCGGACCGTACAGTAGAGTGGATCTGTGACGATACAGTGGGTGAACGGTGTGGTTATCCCGATGTGGTTTAAGGACTGTAGTAATTGAAACTACAGCAACTTAAACTACAGCAACTGTACTTGTCTGTGTATTTGTTGAAGAACATGAAGAGCAATTCAAAGTGAAGCAGTCCTCTTCCTGTTCCCTCCTTTGTACCGTAAATCAAGCTCAACTTCAAGTGTTTTTATTGTCAAATGTTACAGCATCACTTACAGTCATACTGGACAATGAAATGTTCTGGATGAGGCACGTTCCAACATGGTAGGTAAACATAAAATCACACATCTATATATAAAAAAACACAAACAAAATAACAAGAAGACAAATAAGGGCATAGAAACTAAAATAGAAATAGGAACAGATGTATGAATATGAAAAAGCAGCAGGGTTGACAGCAGTAGTGAATCATCTATATATAAATACAGATGTGCAGGTATAAAAGTGCATGTGCATTGTACATAAAGTGACGTGGGTATGAGGTAGTGGGTCAACAGTTCAGTAGCCTGATGGCCTGTAAGTAAAAACTTTCAGTCTGGAAGCGGGTGACTGTACAAGTCGCAGGAAATCCTAAACACATACGAAGCAACAGGTAGAAGGAACCAGTTACCTTGGCTGTGGGATCATTCTTCTACTAGGCTATCAACATGAATTTGAAAATGATGTATTGAAGTCAGTTTTCTACACATTGGAGCTTTAAAGGAAGAATGTGCTGCAGTACTGAAGCAGCTTCTCTGCAGGTTAAATATGGAGAGAGAGATTGCCAGTTTTTTTTTCCTTCGCTATGTCGGTATAGGTACATTTGTGTGTCTGGGAGAATGTGTATGTCAATTTCCATGGGGTGGCATGGGGTAAATGAGTATTGCTGTTGTTGGTGAGTTGTAATGTGAGAGCCTTCTCATGTTTTATGGCCCTCCAGGGTGTCTGTAGTCTGAGAACGTCATGTTTATGTCCCATCAATATTCTAACACCGTAGAGGGCTGTTATTCCCCCTGCTCCTCACACACACACACACACACAGACAAAAACATAAACAAAAGGTTCACACACAAACACAACACACACAGACACACAGATAATGCAGAAAACACATACTGTATATGGGAAACAC
This sequence comes from Gephyroberyx darwinii, assembly GCA_900660455.1. Lineage (NCBI taxonomy): Eukaryota > Metazoa > Chordata > Actinopteri > Trachichthyiformes > Trachichthyidae > Gephyroberyx > Gephyroberyx darwinii. The sequence continues at coordinate 14,350 of CABFOQ010054103.1, forward strand.
AAGAAAAACTCACAAGAAAAACAGAAAAATGCACACACACATACACATCAATGCAACAAACACAAAAACAGGCATGCACATACAATCAGAAGTAAGAGCAAATGCAGTCACACACACAGACACACACAAAAATGCACCACACACACAAAAGCAGACATATATGCACAAAACAAATGCACTCAAACCGTGAAGCAAACACACAAAACCACCACGAACACGTCGTGGCAGACCGGGCCATCTGCCACTGAGACACTGTGGGGAAAAAACTACATTCCCTAGCAGACCACAGCCAGGCGGCCATCTTGCCCCAGGTGAACTGCATCACTGCTCAGCCAGGTGGGAGCTGATTACTTGAGACTTGAGAGTTGAAAGAGTTGCAGTCCACAAGGAGGAGACCAGCAGGCGTGATCCAGCTAGGGCGGCTGCTGAAGATCCCTCCCTCCCTCACAGTCTTTAGTTGTAAGATCAGTTTAAGTTGTCATTTGATTTAACTAACTTGATAAAAGTGTCTTATTGGTTTGTGTTATGGACGAACCCTCAGACTCGGCTCGTGGCACCCGGCTTTTCCCCCGGGGTGCCACAGCGAGCATAACAAACCAAAGCTGCAAAGATCAAAAAAACAGAAAAGAAAAAGATGCAAGGATAAAAGGCAAAACAACAATCTGCTGTAGAAGGTTAAACACCGACACATGTTTACAGAGTCACAACTGTTTCAGAAAATACATCACAATACATTCAATCATCTCAACAGGCATTCAGTGGGAAAAAGCCACTTGAGTTAAATAAAGCTCACCATGTTAGCATTGTTACAATCCCAGTCCTATGCTGTGTTACTCAATCACTGTTATAGCTGTTGTAGTCCCTACCCCTGCATGCGTCATCCATCTTTTACAGTTTTTTTTTTTTTAAGATGAGGCTTGAGCAGAGCTTCAATGTGCAAAGAGTCAAAATTGAGTTGCAAAATTCTCACATTACATTCAAAGTGCACAACTCACAAGCTCACTTGCCAGAATGCACTCGTCATATTGGTAATGCTTATTACTACACCTGCAGATCTCTAAATCATTCAACATTTGTTTTCAATAATGTAGCACTGCATTGCTGATCACTTCACCGCTGCAAACCTGTATGGCTCTTGGCCCGCACAACAAGGAGCGGGCCAATGCAGTTGGGTGTTGAACGCCGAAGTCATGGACAGGGTCGTGGTCATGATCAAGGGAGGAGCAGACATGCAACTGTACCAGATGAGACTAGAGCCACAGTGGTTGGCCGTGTCCTAAATCAAACACTAACAGTGAGAGAAGCAGATTCGTCCTTCGTACTCAAAACCGCAAAGTCAATAACTTATCAAACGTTTGGAAGCTGCAGTTGAGGAAAAACGGCTAGAAGTGAATTATTTAGCTGTTAGCAAGGAAGTTAACCAGACTGGATTTGTACGTGAGGGAGAAAGAGTTAGATCAAGGCAGCGTGCACGCAGGCGTGATCCAGGACAGCTAGGAGTGGGTGGAGACTGGAAAATAAAGGTAGACTTGTTTGAGCGGTTAACTGTGCCGGCAGAAATAGTTAGCACTAGCCTACGGCCGGATATGCTACTGCGGTCTGAGGTTTACTCTATAGAGCTCTCGGTCCCCTGGGAAGACAAAGCGAGATATGTGGAGATGGCAGCGGAGGCAGAACAGCGAGGTTGGAGGGCTCGGGTACGGTCGGTTGTATCATTTGTATTTTGATCTGAATTATGCTTCCACAAGTGTTTACCTTGGATTATGGCACAAGGGATCGCAACATCTTCTCCTCTGTATTGATGAATGTACCCTACTTCAGAACTGAATGGAAACACACACGTTAAGGTCGTTATGGCGGTTCGGAGAAATTATCTTCGCCTCAAGAATGTCGCAGAAAATATTTTTGTAGAAAATAACATCTTCCAAAGGGTCAATGCAATCAGCCAAACTATTCAGTTCATTTGTTTCATTCATGAAACAAATCTACTTAAGGCCTTTTCAAAAGAGGGACAATAGAATGAATGGCCTTGAGATGTCGATATGTTCAGGTATGTGTATAGCCAGGGTACAACAGCACATAAGTGCATAGAAATAGCCTTAGAAATAGTTTAATAGTTTAACCTCAGGAAACATCAACAATGTGATACAACTGTTTAACATACCGTTTAATAAATGAGGTTTACATAAAGGTTCAAAAATTGCAATATTAAGTGTAAAAAAGAGTACAACTGCGTTCAGTGCGCGGTTTATTGAAGTCATGTTACGTGATCTCTGGGTAGTGAAGTCCTTCAAGCTTTCAAAACTACTACTAGTTTATGTCCTGCTGCCGCTTGGGGGCGCCAAAGTGTAAAGTTGCCTAGTGCAGCTTTACACTAAAAATGAAGCCATGTGCCTCAGTGAGAGCGCTTGGCTTGAGTGGGTTAAAGAAAGTTCAACTAGCCGGACATTAGATGGACCATTGCAGACCGTCCTGCGCTCCCATGCCCTCCTCTCTACTCTTACGTATTATCTGCTAACTCCTGCTCTTGTTTTCTTACTCAAATTCCCTCTTTCTTTCTCCCATCCCTTCTCTCTCCTCCCCTCTCTCTTTCTCTGCCTTCAACACTTTTGTTTCTTTCTCACCCCCTCTCTTTGTCCGTCTCGCTCTACGGTTGTTTGCTTGTTTATCATGGCATAGTTAGCTCCGTTTATAGCGTGAGAACAGTGTGTGACAGATTCGCTGAAAACGTTCAAAACCACGATGGGGGCAAAATACAGTGACGAATCGGCGTGACTCTCCTTGAGCTAGCAATGAACTGGGTGCGTGGGCAAACTCTAAATTGAGCATGTCATTCTGTAGGCAACAGTGTGCCTCTGCTGCCTATACGAGCTTTGTGCATTATCTATGGTCAAAAAACAAATAGTTTTTGTGTTTCTGTTTTTGAAAGGAGAGTGGCAAATGATTTTTTCTTCTATTTTGCCTACAGCAGAGTGGGTAATCCACCCTCATCAAGGATGTTAATTTTAAACTTGGCAGTTCAGTTACAGTGGAGGCAAGAAAGCAGGACTCAAGAGAGAAGCGAGAGTGTGGTAACACGCTGCTTAAAGGAGAATATCGATTACGTCATGTAGAGTTATAGCCCATTTACTACCGTCTGCGTCTAGTTTACATTCCCCCACTTTGCAATGCATGCTGTATACAATTATATTTCTCTCATCATTTACTTCTTTAGACCCCATAGCACCCGTCATTTTCCAATAATTAGAGAATGCATCAAAAACAGAAAATCAAGTCTTGATCTTTGTTTTATATACTTCAATTTGTCATCAATTAACCGGAAAATGTTTGTTGTGACGTTGACATTTTGGGTTCGATTTTCCTCTACCTGTAGTCCCAGAAGTGGCTGCATCGCCTAAGCGTCCCTGATTTTACAACCTTATGGAAGCTGTCAGATTATGCTGTGAAACATCCTGACACACCATGTATCGTGGAAAGTGACAATGACATTGTCAAGTTTTTTGATTGAAATTGCTTCTTGTTGTTTGATAAAACAAGCCACAAATCAACTTTACTACATAGCGGGACCTATAGTCGTCACTGCTTGAGAGGGAGTTTACTCCATATAGGTTTGACGAGTGTTGTTGTATTAAACTTCTTTATCTTTATGGGTCTTTGTGAAGTACGGGGTGTTTTTTCTTGTATTTTGAAAGCCCAGATGTGATTCTCATCATGGTCTTCTCATCGTGTCACAGCCCTGGTTTGCATCACCACCTATCCTGTCATGCCATGGTCACATGGTTTTTCGTTTCCCATAAGCAATGAATGGAGGTGAACTGTGGTGGTTTAGGTGAAATCCAACTACCATCATCCACCAGGATACCTCTGACTTTAAAGGATCTCTTTAGTCAAAAGCCACCAAGCAGACCTGCTATAGCCTTTGTAGGAGTCCCATTTTTTTCTCCTTGCTGAAGTACTGCTGCATATTATATTCATTTGGTTTTCCTGTATTACATTGAAGAAAGACATGATAGAAGCAGAGCAAATGCAATGAAGACGGGCTTCTGCCATGGCTCTACTGTACGGGTTGTGAAATATGGAAGCTTAATTCAAGTGATTATAGCCGAGGGAGGGTCTGCTCTGAATCTTAAACATCTCATCATATCCAACACTGCTCCATAGTCGACTGCTTCAATGAAATTTCCTATATATGTAAATACTGTATGTACTCTGCTTGTAAATAGACCACACACACACACACACACACGCTCATACACACCCAACTACTGAGAAATTAATTTAGCATTCATTTTTAAATTTTCTTTCACTTGACATTTCGGGGGTTGCATTCTCTTGTTCAACAAAATCAGCAAGAAAACTTTATGGTGTAAACATAACTCATAAGATAACATGCATGCATGGCACACACACTCTGTCACTCACACACACACACACACACACGCACACATCTTATTAAGAGAAAGGTCAGTTGTTTCAAAACAACCTGCTTCAATAGGTACCGAGCAGAAGAAAAACAAATTATCACCTAGGAGCTAAAAGCAGGGTAATTCAACCACTTGGGCAGGAACAAGCCCAGTCAAGATGTACGGTAATTGCAATTATTTCAGATTGTGCTGTTACCTACCGATGCAATGTCACTCTCCTGTTTGGCAAACAAAAGCCATGTTGAGGAATAACAGCAGCCCTTACCGGTCTGGTTCTTCAGCCCGAATTTGTGTCTCATCGTTGAATTCTTATTTGAAAAGAATCAAGTTAAGGATGTAGATAGATAGACAGATAGATAGATAGATAGATAGATAGACAGATAGATAGATAGATAGATAGATAGATAGATAGATAGATAGATAGATATTTGATGCATATTTTTCTTTACAAACTCTAACCATGAATTCAGTTTTAAAACAGGTGTAATGCCACTTGTATCATAATAGCATTTTCACTAATAATTCCTGTCAAATGAGGACATATCGATTCACAAGAATGCTAGCTAGCTAGGTGTAACTGGTAGCTGTACTGCTATTCCTTGCTAATATCAATAATACTGCTTTCTAAAAAGGTTAGCCTGCTAAAAACTATGTGACAAATAAGGCTGAAGCAACAAATCAACACGGTCCCACCGATGCCCTTTTTGCAACAGATTTATGTGTCCACAACGTCGGTGCCGGAGTCACCGTGATTGTGGTTGTGCGCTGTCGGTGCAGCTACTCTTTAATTCATGCTGTGTACAGATAAATAGTAAATAATCAAATTTAATGTAGAAATGCGACCAGGAATATGAGTTTCTTCTTGGGTTTGGGACCGGTTGGGACCGGTTGGGACCGGTTGGGACCACTCTGTGAGCTCACAATAACAATACTGTAAAACTAATAATGATGGCCCGTTGGCGATGCTCATCAGTTGATTGAAAAGTTGAAGTTCAGTGGCTGTTCTCACAAGAGTACAATACCCAAGAAAATAAAGTGTTATATGTACAAATAAATAACAATCTTACGTTCACAATTAAAACAGTCCATATCACTTAGCCAGAGTTCATTGTCTTTGTCAAAATACATTTGGTGTTGCTATAAGAATGAGACCACTCTTTCTACCTCTCTCCTCAGCCATTATCTCTCTATTATTTTGTTATTTAACAACCTGTCAAAGTGTGCCATCAGTTGACGGCGACTCTTATGAAAGAGGGTAAATACTACTATTACATCTACTATTTCCTTGTGTGAAAATCAAACAAAATTGGTTTGTACAGGGTCATGAAAGAAAAAGTCATGGAGGGGCAGTGTTGAACATTGTTGTGAAAGCTGAGATGTTTCATTTCTAAAATTCAAAAGAGCCATCAATGGACGACTTGGTCTTTCTAGTGTTAATCAAGCAGGCTTTCATCTGTAATGAAACATCAAAACAGCAGAAAAACACAAAGCTTTCACACCCGCGCAAACAAACGCCCACACGCACGTCCATGCAAACAAATGTGGTATTATTATTGCCATTATAGTTATTGCTGTTATTGTTGCTGCTGTCATTATATTCCATGTAGACAGTGTGGAGATGTATTGATGTGAAACTCAATTCCTAACTATATCACTGCGTCGGGACGGCTGTGACCTTTTCATGGAGGAAATGAGAAATCCATCCATTTTCTTCTGTCTCCATCCTTTCCCCCTCTCTCTTACTTACTGGTTTGTTGTTTACATGCACACCGTATTATAGATAATAGCTCACATGGTAGTCAATGTCAAATTAAGGATAAATGTATGTCCATATCCTGTCCAGAAATATCTCTGCATGTTGTTGTAGTCCACTTCATATCTTTTTCCTGTACTGCAAATAAGAAGTTATACAGGAGACGTACAACTGGGCCACCTGAACAGAATTAAAAACGTGTGTGTGAACAGATACATCAGATACATGTGATCCATTTTCTTTTCAAATAATCAGCCTGCTAGCTAGCTAACGGTAGCATCTGGTCAGCTAACCATCACTGTCTTCTTGTAAACATATCTGGTTTCCGTGCTAGCTAACATAACTAATCCCATGTTAACATTGTAAAATTAGCCTGCTGGCTAGCTAGCTAGTTCGCAACGCCAAAACCCAACTGAGCGGACTTCTTAAGCTTTTGGAGTAGAGACTCGGAGGGGTGAAGGGCTACAGTAACCTAAATTTGGAAACAAACCAGCTTATCAGACTATTCAGTTTTACTTTGTGTTATATTTCTCGCCATTATTTGAACACAGCCAATTTCTTGTAACTAAAGCAAAAAATAATTATCTTGGGTATGGACCTAAATTGCCACACACGTATGTACACAGTTGCCACCTGAATGTTTTCTGCCATGTTTTATTGCTTTAATAGCATGACAGAATTGCATATGTGCCCACTGTTCTGTATGTGTGAGTATGTGAAATGTCAGTGAGTGCATCCTGTTTACTCATAAAGTTCAAGGTAAAAAACAAACAAAAAACACTTTAATGGAAGTGCCTATATGTTTACTGGCAGCTTCTGTCTCACTCTGCCTCCCTCAATATATCGTATTCACTGCCAGCCACATCACCAGATGTATGCTGTCATAATGTTTTATACCTAAAGTGTTATATACCCGTTTTATACACAAAAGGCAATATATCGCTCACAAACTCCCACATCATAGAAACACCCCTTGGTTATATTACACTTACCATTAAGTTGCTAAACTCACATTTCCCACGCCTCCTTGTGAAATGCAGAGGTGACAGATAAAACCTAATGTCCACTGTTATAAGAGAGTAAGTAAGAGTAAGGGTAAGTCTTCCTTCACACATTTATCCTGCACTAGTGTGGACAATTCTTTCTTGAATGTTACCCAGTACCAATGTAGTATGATTAAATACAGTACTCCAATGAGCCTGTAGACACGTTCATAGTTTATTTTTTCTTTCTTCACTTGCAGCTGTCACAGTATGGGAGAACAGTTGGGTAACACATACCTCAGATTGTATTTCAAACTGTAAACGAACCAATGAAAAAGTATAGCAATTATTTAAAGGATAAAAATCCACCATAAAGCACATTTAACACTTAGAAAACTGGTGACTGCATTTCTGGGTTCATTTTTATTGTTTGTTGGTGTATTGTTCATATTCCCACAGATAAGTAGTCAAACGTAGATGACGTGATGTCATGTAAGATATTTCCAGCGCAGTTACAATGGAGTTTAAATAGGAGAAACATTTTCAACAATCTAAAACATCAGTGGTAAACGGTTTTGGTGTCAGTCCCTCAGAATCAAAGAGCAAGGGCTTCTTTCTAGACTCATTTTCCACCGACGTTCAACAATCATACAGGGAGAAATCCATCGTAGAAGAGGAAGAGATACCAATTTCTCCAAGGTTTGTAGCCTCAATAGACCAGAATGCAATGCAGCCACAAGACATGTTGTGATTTTAGTATGGGGCATGACTTTCGCTTTTTCTCGACTGGAAACTTGTTTGCTTGCTGTTACTATCGCTATTGCTGTCTTTATCGTTGCTCTCTCCACCAACATGTAAAACCAAAGGATGGATACGACAAGTCGAGGGAAGTTCTCCAGGGAACATCCAAAGGCATTCTGGGAAATGTAGGAAATCAAGTAGAAGTACACGAGGCAGGTTGAGGGAAACACAACAAAATAACTCCTGGAATGCATTGGACACCACAGATTGATGATACACAATAGTGTAAAGTATGTGATTAGGAGGTATTTCCAAAAAAAGCTTCAAGCAAAAGAATACAGAAGAATAAATAGAAAGCAATGAAAAAATACAGCGTTTTTGAAAAAACATCCATCTGTCGTCCACTTATTTCTACACATGGTGGAGACACCCTGGAGAAAACATAATTCTGGATGTTGTGATCACAGCGGAGAGCAAACTATCTTCAAGAGGTGAACGCTGCAAATGAAGTTGCAAATAAAACGCTGAGGATATCTGGCGTGCCAACAGCTTTTGCTTACATTTCTTCACAATAACACTTTATTATAGTCTTCTACAGTTATACACCATTAATCAAATCAGTTGTATGCCAGGCTGTAAATTTCAAAAGCATATATTTTTTCAGTTTATGTAGTTATTTTGGTTTACATTTCTTGGAGTGATGCATTTCATTGCACATAGAAAATAAACTAGATGCAAAAAAACACTGTAAACAAGCCTCTCCATTTGCTTACTATTATCCAAGAGAAAACCCCCCTGAGCCCTTTACAGTTATACGCCGTTTTTGTTGCTGTAAATGCAGAAATATAGTTAAAGCAAAGATGAATACCCCCAATAAAAAAGTGAAGTGCTGAAAATAAAGGAACATGAATGTGATGAAATCCAGATTGTAATCTCTGGTGTGCCATGCCATTTTCTGAGACAAACATGTCTGGCATTGTGTGTCTGCGGTAGAAACCCATCGCCTATAGAGAAGCCATGCATACAGATTGGTAAATCAATAACTTCCTCTTGGGTTGCCATTTCAAAGGCTTGAATCCAATTTAAAGCGTGACTTATGTTCACATCAGTCCGCGTGTATAATATCCCCTAGCACCTTTTCACAAAGTGTGTGTGCGTGTTTTTTTTGTACATGTGTGTACATTTATGTGCTTTAGTGCTTTAGTGTGTTTACTTGCACATCCCCATCCCTCGATGTGTGTTCACGTGTGTGTGTTCATGTGTGTGTTTTGCCTCATTAAAATGATCTGAGGGTTCCCTAGTCTCTGAAGTGAAGTCTTTCATTACACACTCTTATTCCAGGTGACAGACGTGTGTGTGTGTGTGTGTGTGTATGTCAGCAGCCAGCAGTCAGGTTGCAATGGCACCCTGTCACACCGTCTGCATGACAGACGAAATGTTAATGACACCCCACACCGCTCAGTGGCGCCTGCCAGACAAACGCCGCCAAACACACCCCTGACGGCCTTTCAGCCTTCACCCCAAACACAATTCAACTCTCCTTTAAAACTTCAGACTAAGAGTTTAAGAGGGGGGGAAAACGTCACTGTGGCAAGTGGGGGCCGCCATCGAGCGTTGGTGGGGAGACGGAGAGACCAGGAGCAGCACTAGAACTTGTCATCCATGTTAGCACTGAATAGCACTGACAGCGGTATATTAAAGGTCCTATATTTTTGTTTTTTTATGTTAAATATATTATTTATTGTGTTCCAGCACTTTGCTTGAACACAAAACTTGACAGATTTTTACTTTCATACACCACTCGCTATGTCTATCTCTCTTACTACTGGGGACAATGGAGTGAAACGCTAATTTGAGATGTGAATGATGACGACAAATATCAAAATCCAACAGGATAAGAAATTAACTTGTTTACAAAAGGCATTTTTTGCCCTGTTGATCTGAGTTTTTGGTGCATTTTGGTCCTTTTTGGGGGCAATTTTATTGAACTGTAAAATAATACATTTGCATTACATATTGGCAAATAAAGACTGAATTTGTACCACTAATATTTGTTTCATTTTAAATGCTGCAAATTGGCAGAAGGCCTGAGAAAAGAGGATGGTGCCGTTTTTTCCCTCTCTGTCCCCAACCAGTCCATCTTTCACCCCTCAATTGTTCCATCTTTTACGATATTGGCTTTCATTTTTTGTTGACGCAGTGTTTTGTGTGGGGTCACATTTTTCTACTGCTTCAGGCTTTTTATTCGGTTGTCTGATAAAAAAATAAAATAAAACCCGCTCCATTTTCTCACCCAGAACGCACTGAAAAGAATACCCTGGTCATAGATTCCCACGGATGGGGACAGTAGTTGCATTGATGTGTGACTATTTGACAACTTGTGACAACATATGTGTGTGTGTGTGTGTGTGTGTGTGTGTGTGTGTGTGTGTGTGTCTTCACTGTTGTTAACCCCAATTTCCTCCATGGACAGCTCTAGCATTATTTTCATTTCATTTTCTTCTTACGGTAAGTCGTCTCTCCTCTTTTGATCCACGTATGAAAGATAAAAGGTTGAGGAGGTTTTGATGTGATTATGGTTTATCCATTGTTCTGGCGATGAACAGAATTGTTGCTATGGAGATGTTGCAGAGCTCCATGTTTCAAACCGAACAAGTACACAAAACTAAACCCCGGAGCAACTGAATTTGGCAAACTAGGTTGTCCATTAAACACAGACAGACCAAACATTCCACCACTAAGTGCTGATGCTGCTAAAGGGGCTTTCACATGATCCGGGCCAAGCGTCGGCGTCAACGCCAGGTTGGGCGCGACCCCTGATGATCAGCGGTTTCTGGTTTACCTTATAGTTTTTAAAATGACAGCATTCAGGAAAGAATAGAGTGGAGTTCAATTTGGGACTACAGCTGCATCAGCCGTAGCTAACCACATCGCCAATGATCAAACTAGAGACTGGCTGCATACAAACCTGTACTAAGCTGTCAACCAACCTGGTAGTCCCGTCTGTAAACCGACATCATTCCATGCCACAGACTTTTTAGTATGATTTAAGCGTCATGTTGTATAAGTTTCTCCTCCATTATTTTTTTTATTTCGCGGCTATGATTTCAAACTGTGCGGTGATTGGTTGGGCATCGCAAAAGTCAAAGTTGAATGTAGTTGAACTTTGAGCGCAGCGCCAAGGGGGCTCCCAGCCGAGGGCGGCGGCAACACTAGGTTCGGCGGCGACGCTTGCCAAATAGGAAATGAATGGCAGCACCAGCGTCGAGCGTTTTTGTCGCTGATCATGTGAAGGGCGCTTAAGAGGCTGAAACATTTTTATTACTCAATTTCATAATTCAATATATTGAGACAAAAACGACTGGGGAAAAAAATCTCAACTAAAAATAATCCTGGTGAGAATTTACCCACTTTTTCATTTGTCAATATATTGAGATAACGTCTCTACAGAAAGCTGATTTCCAGCGAGCAAAGTCAGCTGAAGCTGCTAGTGAAGCTTTTAGGGTCTTTTTTGGGTCAAATGAGGACTGGTTCATTGGATTCACCTGTGGAAAAATGACAGTTTGGTAGCCAACAGCAGTTGTGTTTACAAGCATGTAGACGTGTGTTCAGTCACGACATATGATTACACACAATTAACTGTGTAGCCCTAGCTTAGCCTTTGCTAGCTGTTCTGTGTCTGGCATTTTACAAAATTGTTGCAGGGAAATACCAGCCGCTGACCCTTTAAAAGAGGCTCCATTCGGGAGTGACCCTTCAGATGGAGAGATGTCTGATAGACATAATCCGTCTAGACAGCTTAACACGACCCAGTGTTAGACTTGAAGAAATGTTTTGGGTTTTTTTGTCAGATAAGATTTTTCTTTTGGTACGTCTGCCTTATCGGACATTGAGAATTAATGAAGAAAAAAGAGAGAGAGAGAGAGAGAGGGAAGCAGAGAGAAAACAACATTGGTAAAAATTGGATGAAATATCATTTAAAAACACACACTTGAAACTCACAAGAAAACACACACATGAAAATTACATGTCACAATTATATGTGAACCTATACATGCAGACACACACACAGATGTTCTCTCTCTCTCTCTCTCTCTCTCTCTCTCGCTCTCTGGTTCACATATCAAGGTGTGAAAATAATGGGCCTTGGAGGAGAAAAACAACGAGACAGACCTAGAGAAGAAACAGTGTTGTACAAATCAAACAGACACACCACCATCACTACTACTTTATTACTAGTTTATGGCAGTCTCTTTGCTTTCACACTATGTCATGCTTTTTCAGCACTTGTTAAAACTTCTTTGTGCTGTCTTGCCGTGATACGGCCCAACAGATTTATTTTTAACCTCATCATCCAGAGATGATGTGCTGTTTTTATTCTGTAGTTTTCAAGGTTTAGGCCAAAAGTTCAAGTGTTCGTAACGTGAAAGTTGTTAGCTAACGAAAAACATCACCAACTGTGGATTACTAAAAGGTCTATCGTCTAACAAGAGCTATCTACCAGAGAGGATTTTGGTGCTGCTCTTATCATAACATGTAAAAGGTAAGTTAAAGTTGGTGTAGTTCTTAAAGTTGAGGCAAGTAAAACAATTTGGTAAAGGTTAGGGTAAGGTTCAGCTGCAAATGAAAACGTCACTCACAAGATAAAAATTCTTCACGAGTTGGGAGTTGAATCCGGGTCGCCGAAGTTGAGGGCAAATATATATACGCCCTTCCATCACATCTTTCCCTCCCCCTGTGCTATGTTCGTCTCTTCCTCTGTTTTGGATTTTGGCAAGATCTGCTACCGTCTGGCAGACGGTACAGGAGCGGTCAGTCACGCACTTCACGACCTACAGGCCATCAGGCTACTGAACCGCTGAACTATACCTCATACCCACGTCACTTTATGAACAATACTTATATGCACATGCACTTTATACCTGCACATCTGTATCTGTATCACTAGATCATTCATGTTTACCAACCTGCTGTTCATATCCATACATTCTCTTCTATTCTAGTTTAGCCCTTAATCTGTTCTATTGCTACTTTTATTTTGTTCTATTTTATATACTAGATGTGTGATTCATGTGTACCTACCATGTTGGAATGAGCCTCGTCCAAAACATTTCACTGTACAGTATGACTAAGTGATGCTGCACATTTGACAATAAAGGACTTGAACTTGAAAAGTCTGGGAACCCGTTGTACTTCGTAGATGTTGAGTTGGATGAATTTCTACCTGTAGTGTTCAATAGAAATTCTTTTGGCACCTCCAGTAGAGTCAGAATGGACATCCTGTTCAGTAGTTCTTTAAACAGTCAGCCAATAATTATTTGCCAATGCTGCTGCATCCACGTCTGGTGTATCGTCATATACATCTTCATGTTCTCTAATCCGTGAGTCTTAATTAATAATTGGTTGTTGCTAGCAGCAATATCCACAGTAATAAGAGGATGGGGCCAAAACAAACAATACATCAACGTCTAAAACCTTTGAAGCTCAGTCTAGTATCAACACCACCATAGTCAGATGGAATAAACGACACTCACCATGTTAACAAAACGTGAAACCTTTATTTAAGATTTCTTCTTTTTTTTACAAAATACGCAAAGAACAGTTGTGTGCAACTTGGAATGCTTGTTGGTAAATGGACCCGAAGTGCGTCGTCATGATTGCTTGATGTGATGCTGTTCTGGCGCTTTAAGAGGGCAGCCGCTGCCATTGGATAGCCCAAAGCCCCTTCTCCAGGACCACAGGGCTGGCAGTGATGACATGGTGGCCTGCACAATATCCCAACCCCCCCACCCCCAGTCCTGTTTCCCTGTTCCCTCCAGCAGTGCTCTACTCCTTGGCAATGGCAAATGGCTTCTCTACCTCAATTTTGCCGCTGTCATGGATGGTGACGTCTTTAAGAGGCTTATCCCGACCGTCCGTCTTTGTGGCCTCGATCTTCTTCACCACATCCTGGAGGAGCAACGGGGTGTTTATCGAACTGTTACGTAACGTCAACATGTCAATCAGAAAACGGGTTAAAATGTAACAGAGCAAGTTTATGTGTGGGTTTGCACTTTGTTAAAAAAGACCCACGTTGTTCATTTGTTACAGTCGCTGCAAAATTCATAGACATCAAATATGAAGTTTGGCTGGTGACAAACTTACTAACCAAAGTTAAAATTGATCAGCATTTAGATGGCAGCCAATTTCACACTTTGGATGCAATTGTTTGAGATTGTTGAGATTGAGATAAACTCGGTAGCACCTAAATGTCTCAAGGTTCACTGCAACTGTGAAAGTATATATGATCGTCATCATCAGGCTTGAGACTCACCATGCCCTCCAGAATCTTTCCAAAGACAACGTGTTTGCCGTCCAGCCATGGGGTCTGAACAGTGGTGATGAAGAACTGAGACCCGTTGGTGTCTTTGCCGGCGTTAGCCATGCTCAGCCAGCCAGGGCCGTAGTGCTTCAGCTTGAAGTTCTCGTCAGGAAAACGGTCTCCATAGATGCTCTTGCCTTCAATTGGAGGGGAAAAAGAATCAGCTCATCAATACATGAGTCTTGTTCAAAATGACATTTCCACCATTGTAAGTAGGCAACGCCTACTCTGACAAAGTGGCTGATAAGACCAAAAACAAACAGAAAAAAACTAGCTACAAGGCAAAAAGGAAAAGACGATTTGTCATGCTGGAGGCAACTGTTTTGGGTGGAAAATGACAAATCGATCCATGCAGTGTTTCCAAAGTGTGTCGTCAATTTCTGAATAAAGCAAATTGAAGAGGGTAGTTTTTATAAAGGAACTGCAAATTATACTACCATAAGGACCGACAGCGACCGACAGCACCCAACCCTGTGTGCTTGCAAAGACTTGACAACCAGTCAGGCCTGCTTACTGTATTAGCAAGGAGGATGAATGAAGAGACGTACCGGCGACTAGAAAGGCCAATAAACACTATAATAATACACTGAGAAAAACTAACAGCCTTTTGTCGCCTACAAAAAAGCTATAACCTTGTTGAAAAAAACCCTGCAGTGGACATGGGATCGCAGTGTCAAACAGATGCAGCAGGTCAAAGGTGAGAACGAGAGACTAAGTTGAACGTTAATACTGCAGCAAGGTTGCATGCAAGCCTGATGTACTATCCAACAGGGCAAGAAGAAAAAAAAATCCCTGGTACTGAAAGTGATGCACTAGCTGTTGGAAATTTGATAATCTTGCTAACAGGTTATTTGGCTTAACTGGGTATTGGAAAAATAGATTGACATCCAATTTTCTGAGAATTGTGTTTGAGAGCCAATACCTGATGTACATTTACTTGCCTTTGAAATAAACAACCCTCAACCCATGACATATTTAGGACAGAATTCATACAGTCATGTTTGTTTTGATGGAAAAATACATGCAACTCGCTATCCAAGCATAAATCTGGAGGTGTCAGTGATCAGCTTACCTCCAGTGCCGTCTCCTCTGGTGAAGTCTCCACCCTGGATCATGAAGTCCTTGATGACTCGGTGGAATTTGCTGCTCTTGTAGCCAAACCCTTTCTGTTCAACAGATAAAAACATACATAAACTACATTTGAAAAAGTTCCACTGATACCAGTTACCAATGTTTGACATTTTAGACTATCTGCATGCAAGTCAAATGACTAAAAGGACCCTTTTCAAGTAATGTCTCCAATGGACAAGAGACTACGTCAAAAATGTGATTGTGATTTAAAACATGATTGATGAAGTGATATCATGAATCAGGAAGGAACAAATTAAGCTCCTCTGACACAAAAAAGCAGTTTCATGTTGACAAATTCCACTTCCGTAAGTGCAATGCTGACTGACAACATAATGCCAATGAACCAAGATCTTTCAAAGTGATAACGTTTGAGGAAGAAAACAAACCTGCAGCCCACAAGTCAATAATAATGATAATAATAATGATAATAATAATAATTTGTCCTAGAGATGTTTGACTGCTGTCTTTAGTTAATTACATTTTTTGTTAGTTATGCTTTCTTTTGAAAACATAATTCCACTGAGTAGTTTAGGGGATTTGATTTAAAAAAAGGGGCATTAAATAAACTGACTTTTATTGACCACTATCAGTGAACGAGGGATTGCAACACCGCTGATGGTTTTATGACACAGCTTATGGCAGGGGCGTCCAATCAGGTGCCATGGAGGGCCGAGTGTATGCAGGTTTTCATTCCAACCAAAGACTACACCAGGTGATTTCACTCATTAGTACCTCCTCTCTGGTTGAGGGTGTGATAACCGGTTGAATCACCTGGTGTTTTTATGGCACAGCTTATGGCAGCTCATTCCAACCAAAGAGTCTTTGGTTGGAGTGAAAACCTGCATACTCTCGGCCCTCCATGGCACATGATTGGCCACCCCTGGTTTAAGCAATTAACTCACCAGTGTAATGTGCCTTTCAATGTATTCCAAAGAAATTGAGAACAGAGGAAATCAATGCAGCTGATCAATAAGTGGAGTACCTGGCAGTCATCATCGACTCTTATCAGGTGATATTCCTGAGGTAATTTACTTACTGGCATTCATCCAGCATTAGTATTTTGCTTTACTTTGCTTTGTTATTGTGTCTGAAACTGATTGCTGGAGCAATTTTCAATGGTGCAGAAATGGAGGGTATTTGATTGGATCTTTCCTGAACAAAAAGAGAATCGAAGCTGTTGAAAAATAAGATTGCCTATCGCAATGTTTCTAAGAGCACCAATGAAATGGTCCAAACATGAGAGTGATCGGGCAGAGGAAAGGCATGCCAGGCTCCTGCATTGCCTAGAAGGCTGAAAAAATAGGCGTGGTGCAGACATGACATACAGTAGCTATTCAAGGGTCTGGATCCAAGTAATTAATTTAGTTGTTTTGTTGCCATGAAACCCTGAAAGCACACAGATGGGAAATAACCATTAAAATGATATGGGAGCTGTTATTTTGTGCTCTCTTATTTCCACAGTATTCAAACATTCAGTAATGTTATCAGGATGTTATTACCAGAACTGTAAACACAAAGAAACTGTTCTGTATCGTGTTTTTTTTGTTGAGAAATAACTAATAATTAAATTAGCTGGAGATTACAGCAGCAGAAGTCTGAGGTGGGAAAGACAAAAAGCCTCCTGTGACATAGTTGGATTTACACATGTAGACAATACATGACTGTAGTTGAGAACAGCATTGAAGGGTGCAAGCAAACCTAATTGAAACTGACAATTTATCTGATGGCTCAAATAATGTATATGCATCTGCAGTTTATAGCAAATATTTCTTATAATCCCACTTTCCACCCACTCTCTCATCTACATAAGAGACGTTCCTGGTGTGTCCTATTTCTGTTTAGCATAATATGGGGGACATTGAAACACATGGATTTAAGAATATGTCTTGGCTGCTAAAGATATCAGCAATGGCATCTTGGAACATCTTTTGACATTTCTGGAGCATTTCTGTCAGTGAGATGCAGCAACACCGATAAGGCGTCCTTACTCTTTTGGTTATACTAGAGCTAGATGGAATCATGTTGTTTTAGACCAATTGTTATCTAATCCAGCAAATTATACCCTCTCCTCCAAGTACACCCAGTAATCTTACTTATTAATCTAATTTATTACCACAGCTGTGATTAAGTGACCCATCCAATACCCATATAAAAGACTGAGATCGCAATTAAGCTAATGAATCATAGTCTCAGTATGAAATTGAGCTTTCTGCCAAGGAGAAAGCTCTTAAAGTGTCCAAATAAAGATATGTATGATAAGAACCGATATTTTTCATATTTTGAAGGGGCTGTTGCTGTATTTTAGTGCGTGTAGCTGGCTCCACTGAGATATCAATTATATAGCTATATTGATCCTTGAACAAGCTGCAGATTTTTCAGCACAATATTACAGATTTTGAGGCTTTGTTATTCTCTGTGGCAGCATTACTCTACAGCCATTGTTTCCACTTTGATTGATATTTTGGTGAATGAGGTGGGAATATCCATCTCCCCACCTCTCATCTGTACCATTGGAGGTCTACTCCATCACCGGAGGAAAACAATTTCATCCACTGGCTCCACCTCATTCTCCATTCGACTGTGGAGAGAGTGGGGGGGCAACTAGCTCTATATTCCTTTCTGCAGCCTGCAAGTCAACAGACCAAAAAGAATCTCTTCAATCTGTGGGAAAAGGGAGGAGTTGGGTTCTGGGCAGCTACTGCACAAAAAGAGAAACCACCGACCGCAAGTATTGTCTGGCACAGGAGAGGGAGATGGAAGAGTGAAAGATCTGAGCAACAGGGGTAAGCCTCTCCGGATTTTTAAAAGTAACTGATTGCCTCTGGGGCTGAAGCTGTCGTTTACATCTGCAATCATCACGTCCATTTATCTATTGATGAAGGAGTGGCGATGGTTACGCTTGATGGTTTTTGTTAACGGAGTGATTCAGCTTTTTCTCATGAAGGAATCATTATGTAAATCAGTTTTACCTCCCCAAGGATCACGGTTCCTTTGTTTATATCTACACGGCAAAGATTTTCCGAGCCCGAACTGTGGGACAGCTGCACGTTAGGAGTTTATTTGCTGCCTGGAATTTGTGATACCAAACAAACCTGAAAACATGATTTTAGAGGAAGCCACTGTAGGTAAATTGAAGAAGTCAAGGGTTGACTATTAAGAGACTGTATTTTGTAAGAAGCACATGCCTTTAATGGAAGTAATAATGGTAACTGCACCCACATCCGAATCAATCACCGTTGGGCCACACAAACAAAATGATGCCCAAGAGACCACTCGCCAAAGCACTGAGTCAAACACACTCAAACCAACATGGAAAGAGATCACACTGGCTTTCATGAGGAAGACGAAGATCCATGGTTTGAAGTTTGTCTTCTCTCCGGACAAGACCAAGCCCCAGCGTGTCCTCTGGATCCTGGCCTTCTTCATATGTGTTGGTCTGCTGATCACTTGGTCCTTGAATCGCGTCTTCTACCTGATGTCCTACCCAGCTGTCACCAGGATCAAAATGGTCTGGGCTCATAACATGTCATTCCCAGCTGTTACTTTCTGCAACAAAAATGTGTTCCGTGTATCCACCCTGACCAAGGATGACCTGTATCACAGTGGCTACTGGATGGACCTGATGTATTCTAATCACACCGTGATGGAAAGGAGCCTGGCCATCCTAAAGGATAGCCACAAGCAGGGTCTCCTGAATCTGCTGGACTTCAACAACTATACCCCGCCCCCCGGTTACCATGTCAACACCACCGAGATGATTGGCCGGCTGGGTCACCAACTGGAGGACATGCTGCTGGAATGCAGGTTCCGCGGAGAAAACTGCACCTACCAAAACTTCACCACAGTATGTACAGAGAGGAAGATGGTGTTTGTGAGGTATTGATGTGAATGTTGTTTACAAGGTATATTAATAATTCATGTGAGGATTTGACGATGCTCCCTCTAGCAGGCATTCTCTGAACGAGTTTTAAGGTGCTGATGTTGTTGCGTGTCTTGTTTTGTCGCTTCTCAGACATGACAGGTTTGGCCTTATTAATCTTGATGTGCACAAGTCACAAAACAAATAAATTGTTTTTTGCTCTCATGATGTGGTGGAAAGTCATTGGCATTGACTTCAGTGACTACTATACACCCTGTGATTTTTTTTGTATCCAGTTGCCAGTTGCCTTGTCTTTTTTTCTCTCTAACCTGTGACAAAAACTCCATAGAAGAAAAATTAGAACATTAATAATTGAGGCATCGTAAATCAGTGCTGTTTAAAATTTCAGCATCTCTAATTATACATCTGGAGGTTATAGAGAGTATACATATCTCTTCCATTTCATATGTTCGCTCTCCAAATATGTGGTTGACTTTCCTATTTCAATAGAGCCGTACATTGATCTGTTCAACCCATTCATCTTTGACTAAGTCGTTTCTAAATATTTCAAGGAAATAGTGGATAATATTGTTTGCATGGATGAAACATTTAGTCAACACAAACCAAACATCACAATGCATGATGGTCATAGATCTATGAAATAGATAAAACATTTATTTTGGTTTCATCAGATTGTGTAAATATTCCCACTAAAAGGGGAATATTTGCTGCCTTTTGATGGTCTGACAAAATAAATCAAGCATCCATGCAGATTGAGTTTCATTTCTATGGCATTGAAAATATACTGTATCAAACAATGCAGGGTGGTTTCCAAGAGATTATATTAAACTGTCTTATTTTCAGTACTCACATATAAACCTAGAGAAAGCAGCTGGCAGTTTGGTGCTGCCTAAGGGTAGTCACTTCAAGGAGCTCATTATAGCCAGCAGGGTGAAGGAACTGAAGCTTTGTCGTGTCGGGTCTGAGCTGCACGTCTGAGTCTGGACATGGACCACTGACTCTGATCTCTGGAGATCAGCTTTGCCACGCTTTTGCCTTCAGCCCTCTTACCACACCACACCACATTTAGATGAAATTCCTTTCTGCTGTTGCATGAGGTGTGTATTACAAAGCAGCAAGCCAGATTTTTGAGCTAGTTTGGAATAATGTAAGACAGAAAAAAACTCAGCAGTCACAAATTTTTGAAAATTGTGTTTGCAGAGTAGGGATATTAGTCAACCTATGATCTTTAATTTGGGTAACGTGGCGGGTAGCTGAAGGTATCAAATCAGTTTCTGTGTTTTACAGTTGTAGCTTTATGACATGATTTTCATCATTTCATTATCATACTTCACACGTAAAGATGCTGAATTTATTTGTGTGTGTGCGTGTTAGCAATGTAATACACTGTCTGTTTCTAACAATACTCACCACTGCAGCTTTTTATGTCTTGATGAAATGCATACAGATGAATACAGATGGCTTAGTGCCTCAGGGCAAAACCAATCAATTCCACAGTCTTATAGTTTTATCTTGAATTTGATAGACTTGTTAAATTTACTCAAGCCTTCCAGTTGTATTCAGAATTGAAAGCATTCTTAGCCTTTATGCCAATTGTAGCCTGAGTTTGAGCTTAAAACAAACTTTTATAATCAGGTAGAGATTATAAGTCTACTCTTTTGGTAAGGAGGATGGAAAACAATCCGATTATAGAGAGTGTATGAAGCATCAACTTGTAAGAGAGCTGAAGTATGAGTTGAAATGAAATAACCTTAGCCAACTGGATCCGTTAAACCAGCTAGATATGTGTAGTGTAGCTACTGCTCATCAAAAGTTAAATACCATTGAGCTTTACTGGCACAGATTTGTTCTCAAACCTGAAAGAAGTCTGTAAAACAAGACACATAAACGTCTTTTGCAAACCCAATTTAGAGTTCGTCCAGGGAGCTTCAACCTCAGATGTATTTCTTATTTAATGACGGCAAAATGTTACATTCACTTGTAATTACTCAAGGGAAATTCAGGGTAAAATTGAGTAAAGATTGATAGCTGCTGCTGAGGAATGCTCATTAATTCCTCAAATCAGAGTCAGGGTCCAGTTTAAACCAGTACTGCCTGGCTCAATTAATCACAAAACCTCTGAATGATTACTTGTCCTGTATGACGACAAGCTGGCAAGCAATAGATTTTGTAGCTGTACATTGTTTACCCACATCACAGTGCATGTATTTGCCTGTGCTCTTTTGCAGATTTACACTCGCTATGGAAAATGCTACACCTTCAACTCGGGATTAGACGGCAACCCATTGTTGACCACGTTAAAAGGTGGCACAGGGAACGGTTTGGAGATCATGTTGGATATTCAGCAGGACGAATACTTGCCCGTTTGGGGAGAGACAGGTCAGTGCACATTTTAGCACCATTCCCATATTTAAGGTAATATTACATCCCTTTTGTAGAAATGTCTTTATCCTGTTAGGTTACCTTGCAAATTCCAACAACTCTTCTAGTTCTTCCCAGAGGAAACATCCTTTGCTCAGAGTAGTATCTTCTTCATCTCTCTTAAGAAATAGGGGAGATCTCAATTTTGTATCATTTTGTGATCACCTTCAGCTGAAATGTTTCTCCTAAAACCCTCTCAGGAGCAACTTTATGAGATTAATTTAAAGATGCTAACAGGTAACGTATAATGGTAATAAGCCCCCAGTATGTGGCTGCTGCCCCCGTGGCTTCAATAGGAAAATGCAGCAGGATGTGAAGACTGTCATAAAACAGAGTTTTTAAGATCTTTCCCCAATCTCATAGTCTTGTATTCAGGAGAGTTAAATAAGACTTATTTTAGATCATCTAGAGATCTCTTGTTTTGATCAGAGGGAGAAGTAAAATGTATAAATATGAGGTGTCTGTCAGGTGGGTTGGCCAACTGTATAACGTGGATGTATCACATTTACAGAGATAACAAAATCTCATCGTTTTCCCAGGTCCAAAACGTCAAAAATGAAGTACTACCAACGTCTGTTTAACAGCTTATTAACTTCATGTTTGTTTCTCCAGGTTGATAAATAACATCAAGTTTTTATTGAGATATTGTCTCCAAGTTATAGTGGACAACAATAAAATTGTACTGTGCATCCATAAAGTATATGTAATAAATGTTTGGTTGTAAATCTGTTTAATATCAGTCACTAACATATGAGTACCTCTCCAATATTGTCTTTCAGCACGCTTAGGAGCAGATGAAATCGCAAAATACAACTTAGCAATATTGCCTCTCGAAGGATAAAGAGCGGGTTTCTATAGGCGACTGTACCTGTTGTTACATTGTGTGCCGTGCTGTATCCACAGATGAGACCTCCTATGAAGCAGGCATCAAGGTTCAAATCCACAGCCAGGACGAGCCGCCCTTCATTGACCAACTGGGATTTGGTGTGGCCCCTGGTTTTCAAACTTTTGTGTCATGTCAGC
Source organism: Gephyroberyx darwinii (assembly GCA_900660455.1). Lineage (NCBI taxonomy): Eukaryota > Metazoa > Chordata > Actinopteri > Trachichthyiformes > Trachichthyidae > Gephyroberyx > Gephyroberyx darwinii. The sequence goes on from CABFOQ010054103.1 coordinate 37,067, forward strand.
AGCAACTGGTATCTAATGTTCACCTCCTCCCTCCGACCTTGACGTTTTGCTCTGCTTCATTCTGTGTTAATCCCCCAAATCCTTCCCAATGCCCATCACCTCTGTGTCTCAGAGCCCGGGGCAAAATCAGTTCTGTTAATTTACTTTGTGCATGAAATCTGCAATCAAGGTGTTAAATCTTAACAGAGACGTACATTGATTCTGGGAACCATGAACGAAACACTAGATTTGTGGTAGCCTGAGTATATTGATAGAGGAGGGACAAAGAATGATTGGATGTACTAAGCATACATTTTCTGTGACTGTGCTTATCAGAGCCAAAGCAACCTAAGACAAGACAGTGTGAACAAATATGTGGCAGCTCAGTGTGTTTTTTTTCTCATTTTGAGCCTGGGGAAAATTAGCACACTGTCACTTGAATACTGTGAAAATTGTCTCCAGTGATGCATACTAACAGGCAGAGGGCTAACACTAGGAAGAGAATTCACACAGCCATACCAAGCCTTGGTCTAACAGTCTTTTGACTGGAGATGTAAAACATTAATTCTAAGTGATAAAAAATTAACCTCTCAATAAAATGTGAAAAGAGACCCAAGCCTCATAATTAATTCTGTGTAGGACCATTAAGCTTTGTGAATTATCATGAGGTATTGCTGAAATGGTCTACTGGTTGCAGCATTTAGCCAAAATTACACCGCTTAAAAAGCTTGAAAAGTAAAATTTCTCTTGTTTGTTGGAGTTATGGAAAATGTTCAAATGGTCATCAAGCAAAATGATGTTTTTGATGTTAAGATGACCAGAAATCATCTGTCATCAGTCATAATCTTCTATTCTCCAAATAAGTTATCACTTTTAGTGCCCTGCCATTGGAAATAACACCTCTAGTATGCATCATTAGATTAGATACAGGATGGCTTTTTGAAAACATGAAACTGTACTATGATCATGGGACAATTTAAAATGAGGCTCTGTAAGTACAAGATTTCAAAAGAACCTATGTTGTTGAATTTAGAGAATTAGCTATGGATGGATCAGTGAAGGGGAAAAATAATAACTACAGTTAAGCCTGAATTCATTGACAAGGCAGTTTGTAAGGCCATCACTGAGCTTACATTGATTTCCTATACAAATCTAAGGAAACCATAAAGCAGCTATGTGATTCTGGCAGGACAACAAATTCTTCAAACTGCTTTGTGTCTGCAATATGCATTAGAATAGGATACACACTAAACAGCAGTCTTTGATTTCCAAGGAAACACTGACAGAATGATAAACAGGCCCTCGCTGAGAATCACAAAGTTTTATTTAACAATTACCTTTCAGACTTTATAATGTGTTGCTTAGCTGCAGGCTTGCTATCATTTCTAATGCATAATCACTCCTTGTGAAGTTAAATAGTATCTGTAATCATGGACCGTACATTCCAGTCGTACATCAAAATTATTACTTTAGTTATTATAATCTGGCCTAATATATTTGAATGGTTTTGCTCCCAAAGTCAATGGTCTCGGTCAATTCTTGGACAAAAAATGTTTCACTCATTTTCAGCAGACTAACATGGGGTGATGGAGGCAGAGCACTGACCTCTTAAAACAGACAATTGGACACCACAAAGATGGCATTTTTTTATTTTGTTTTGAAATATGCAATGCTCTCTCTTTCTGACTGCGAATATAGTAAAATACTCCAAGTGTATTATTACTTTATCCATTTGCAAGAAGTGAAGTTGGTCTATTAATCATCATTAAGTTAGTTCTAGGAAGCAAAGTGCATTGATTGTCATTTTTAATCTTGGCGTGAGGACCGTCATCTAAAAGTTGTGCTGAATGAATTAGACTGTCAGTTAAATCTGGCAATCAATCAATAATTTGAGTCTGTTTCAAATGAACAGTGATACAGTTCTCAATCACCTACAGTTATAAATCCATGGAGAACCCGCTAATAGACAGGTAGATGAATCATCATTTCAAGACCTTTCATTTCTAGAGCCACCCTCAATCACTTTTTAATTTTAATAAGAGGGACGACACCAGGACTACGCCACCAAACTCTGGACTGGAGCTGTGTATTGGCTTGAACCACACTGTATCTTCATAAACATCTGACTCAACTTTGACTGGAAGTGATAGGGGAATGGCTTGACTACCCATGATTACCCACCAGCAAACCAATGTTGCATATGAGTTGTCAGTCCCACACGCCACAGGGAGCTTTTGTTGGGTTTTGTTATAATGACAACAGATTGTCTCTCTGCTCAGAGGGGTTGATCGCTTTGACAGATGTATCCCTTGCATTGCTGTTGCTACTCTTTATTTATAACGATGTGGGCTGTGTTCCCTCACCCCTCGCCTAGATGAGACGTCCTATGAGGCCGGAGTAAAGGTACAGCTTCACTCTCAGTCAGAGCCTCCTTTCCTCCATGAGCTGGGCTTCGGGGTCGCCCCCGGCTTCCAAACGTTCGTTTCCACTCAAGAACAGAGGGTAGTGTATATCTGTCTGGGCTTGGTGCATGCCACAAGACACTGTATTGTTAAATAGACACACCCCCTCCTTCAAATTCCACACTTCCATCTTCCTGGTCTCCCAGGAATAAATCCATCTGTCCCCTCTGTGTGGCTGAAGCAACTACATTTCTCTTTCCTAGTCATCATTGTCCTCTCTGTCTTATAGTTACCATGGGAGAGCAGCTAATGCGATCCATTCCAACTAACCCATTCAGCCAAGTCTTCATCAAAGCTGTTGTTTGGCTTCCGAGCTTTACCCTTTCAGTACCATGCAGTTTTTTAACATTTTTTTTTTTGCGCTTTACATGTTCCTTACCGTTAAGATGATTTACTGTTACTTCTGGCTAAGGTCATCTAGTTGGGTCAGACTATGTGATTCATTAGGTTTTATTATCCATGAGGCCTCTGGCATCAGATTGAAGTACCGCATTTATTGCACTAGGGTTTTATCCCCAACGTTACTCTAGACAATGGAGGTCAATAAAGGCTTAATCATGTTTGCCATTTTAAGTCCACTGCTTCACTGAATAGCACTCTATCTCTGTCACTTTCTATTGACTAAATGGCCATTAGATTGTCAGCATTAGTCTGGGTAGAGTTGTGGAGATGGTTGGGAATTACAGTAAACCTCAATGTGACATAACAGCACCATGTGTTGGTTGAGCGGAGGCCTTTGTCATTGATTGTAGGCTAGCTCCCTCATCAATTATTAGCCACATGCCAAAATGCCCAAGCAATGGTGGCCTTCATAAATAATTGATTTGTTTTTGTCATTAAAATGAACAGTAAGCATGCATTACCATGAATTGCTGTAAACAAGGCTTTCAAAGGGGATTGAAAGGCTTGGTTGGTGGTTAGACGTCAATGTGACCAATGAACCAAAATAGTGAAGTTCCTTTAAAGTCTTAAAGAGAACTTGAGAATTTGGGCACATTGCTTGAAAGTGCAGTTTTAAGAGGAGCACCATGGGTCTGAGAGCGTTAAGTATTAATGTAAAGTTTAAAATTCAGGCAGTAAATATTCCTAATGAGAGGAATATTTGGATTTCCCTGAGCTATATATAGGGTTTCTTTACTTCATTCTGCTAAAGGACTCATGGTGGTTTATGATAAACTCTCATGGACTTCATGGACTCTAAACAATAAAGCTATCAAAAAACCCTTCAGTAAACCTCTATAGAATTGTGTGTGAATTAGGCCTTATTTTCATTACTCCATTTGTACCTTAAAATAGGATGCTATGTCTGTTAGACACAATTAATCCATTCCTCTGAAAACTGTAAACATGTACTGTTTTGCGTTCCGTTCTCGGGGCTGGTTTTAAAAATGTGTCCGTTGATTGTGGTGTCCTGTCTGAAACTACATATTTTACAGATTCTATTAAGCCTGTCTCCATTTCCCATGGTACTCTGCTTCCTCCCCAGGACTAGACCTGCATCAGTAATGTTCTGCATGATGTCTGCTTGCTGCTATACATGGGCCACGTTTACCAGCAGTATTGTTAGTCTGATTGGATATGTTGTGCCAATAATGTCTAACACATTTTCATTTGATTGTTTTTTTTTTTTTTATTGTGTTTGACACGTTTGTTTTCAGTTTTGTCTGCTTGCGGTTCTCAGTTGTGTTGGACTTCTGCTGTACCATGTTGGGCAGATGTGTTATCGAGTATATTTCTGTGTGCTGATACTGAGGGGAAACGTGTGCTCTTTTCTCTTTCAGCTTCAGTACCTCCCTCCGCCTTGGGGAGATTGCAAATCTACTCCCATAGACTCTGAATTCTTCTCCACATACAGCATCACAGCCTGCCGCATTGACTGTGAGACACGTTACCTGGTGGAGAACTGCAACTGCAGGATGGTTCACATGCCTGGTATAAATTCAGATTGACTTGACCAATGCATAGTTCATCATTATGGGAAGATATGTTGCAGTGGTTGAAAAAGTGACGTCACAACAGATAAAAATAAAAAGCAAATATTTTCTGTTCAGATGTTGCTGGCATAGATTTCATATTTGTGATTATTTTTTCTTCTGTATTATATGGAACAGGGACCTCAACAGTTTGCACACCTGAGCAGTACAAAGACTGTGCTGACCCAGCTTTAGGTGAGCCAATGCGTCGAACTTCATACTGACTAAATAAAGAAAATGAATGTTGTCAGTAATCAGCACAGAGGTTATTATTAGTTTGAGATGATTTTGTAATTAAGGAGCTGCTTTAAAGCTTTGCAGTCACCCGACACTGTTCTGTAGCGGTTGGTGCCGCGGGGCTGATACGTTTCATCCTTTTCATAATACTTCTATATTAACTTGAAATTGGGGTAATCTCTCAGACAGTGCTGAAGCAAAATAATGAAGTCCAATTATTATTGTTAAAAATTCCATTAGGAGGATTTCTGATACGTCTATGCTTCATTGATATCAAATGAATCCCATAGACCTTTTTTCCTCTGTATGATGGCTCTAGTCATTATTTGCTTTCATGGAAAGTGAACGATGGCAGCAAATATAGTTTCTGTTGTGTACACACATTTCTGCTTTCATTATTTTCTCTTTTTTTGCACGCATTTGGAGCCTCTGTATGCAGCTTTGTTTGATTTTTCTCAGTGATCACAACAATTGAATGACTTTGATCATCCACAGACTTTTTGGTAGAGAAAGACAACGATTACTGTGTCTGTGAGACCCCCTGCAACATGACCCGCTATGGCAAGGAGCTGTCCATGGTTAAGATCCCCAGTAAGGCATCTGCTAAATATCTGGCTAAGAAATTCAACAAAACTGAGCAATATATCGGGTAAGTATTACTTGGTAGCTGTCAGTCACTCAGATAATGGCCTCACAATCTTTTTCTTTTTCTTTTAATGGATAGATGTAGCATAGTATGACCTTGGTCTCCATCGTTCACCTTCAATGTAACAATAATGAGAGATGGTTAAAAAGGAAATGTCTGATATCATTTTATATTACTATCACAAGCAATAAAAATCTGTTGGATGCGCTCTTGTCTGTGTTCTCTCCAGAGAAAACATATTAGTCTTGGACATCTTCTTTGAAGCCTTGAATTATGAGAAGATTGAGCAGAAGAAGGCATATGAAATTGCAGGGCTTCTCGGTAAGATGCACAACGTTTAAGGTTCATGATAATAGAAACAGACCGAAAAAATGTGGTCGACCTCAGTATCAGCACTCTCAGCAGGCTTTTCTGCACATTATGTGTCGGAGGTGCATTTTCATAATTTGATGTACTTGCGAGGGGAGTCTGACGATTGTGCTCAGATTACTGAAGATACTGAAGTGACAGTGTGAGGAATGGTTTCATGCACCGTCGTTCTATTACTGTACCTGCTAATATCTGTTAATCTTTTCTAGGTGACATTGGAGGTCAGATGGGGCTGTTTATTGGAGCTAGTGTTTTAACAATACTGGAAATATTCGACTACCTATATGAGGTAAAGTGGCAACTCTCAGATAATTAAGATTTAAACTACTTAGCACTAATTGAGTCAATCTATTGTCTCCTTGTATATAAAGGCAAATGGTTAGTTTCAAGGCTTTACAGCTAATTGATTTGTTTTCTATGCTAAGTGAATTTGATCACAGACAGAACTTGAATACTTTTGTACTGTATGTCTGATCTTAAAGTCATTAACCATTAATATGTATTACATCTGTAATTAATGTTAATCTGGTGTTTTTACGTTTAGGTGTTTAAGGATAAGGTTTTGGGTTACTTCATACGCAAGAAACGGCCACGGCGTTGTCAGAGCGACAATCTGGTAATTTGAGTCTCTCATAATGCATTGGGTTGAAATGAATGTGACGTATCAGATGAGCTCAGGAACAACAACAACAATGTCTCTCAGTAAATTGAAATGCTTTTAATGTACAGCACTGGACGGAAAGAAACGAACATGTATCCACGCTACGCCTTTGTTAGTTTCTACCCTCTATGCAGAAATGATCTATTGTTCTAGACAACATAAAATAATATATAAACTGTGCTTACATGACTCAATACACTGGACTACATAATCAATATATCCAATATTATACACATGCTTTATATTTACATTTACATGCCAATAGCACCAAATATTCCCTATGACTACAGAAATCCACAATAGTGAATACAGACGAGTGTTTACAAGGAACGACTCTTCATCCTGATGTTAAGGAAATTGACTGATTGATTGTCTGTTTTCTTGTGGTTTATCAATGAGTTTACTGCCTGAGTCCATATACTACTGTTTTGTTCACAGGCTTAGATCTTTATCTCTGTCTTAGTTTACCCCACACTATAAAATACACAGGTACATTTCAATATATACACAACATACTTATTTTTGCAAAAGATTATACATCTCACCTTGATCCTCTTGTCACAGGGGTGTAAGAAAAAAAATGATCACGTAATTTCAATTTCACTCAATTGTTATTTTTTACTCAGGTCTTGCTGGTGTGATTAATGGAAATTAGGAGTGGGTTTTGCACAGCCTGCCCCATTGCTTAAACATTTGATAGTATACCTTTTGCAATTCCTTTTTACTACTTGTTTGATAGATTGAAAATTGGTGGAAGAAATGGTGACCAGCACAAACTAGTTCAAGTTCAAGTCTTTTATTGTCATATGTACAGTATACTTACAGTCATATGGACAATGAAATGTTTGGGACGAGGCACGTTTCAACTGGGTAGGTATACATTAAATCACACATCTATAAATAAAACACAAACAAAATAACAAGACAATTAAGGGCGGATAAACTAAAATAGAAATAGGAATAAAAAAATTATGAATATGAAAAAGCAACAAGATTGACAACAGTTGTGAATATTCTTAGACATGCATATATATATATATATATATATATATATACAGTTGTACAGGTATAAAAGTGCATGTGCATTGGACGTAAAGTGACGTGGGTATGAGGTTGTGGGTCAACAGTTCAGTAGCCCGATGGCCTGTAAGTAGAAGCTGTCCTTCAGTCTGGAAGTGCGTGACTGTATGCTCCTGTACCGTCTACCAGACGGTGGCAGGGTGAAGAGTGTGTTAGCTGGGTGGCTGGGGTCTCTGATGATTTTATGAGCCTTTCTCAGGCATCAGGAAAGCAGAAAAGAATTTGGGAATGTGGAATTTGGAGTTGTCTTCATGAGCATTTCATGATCAACAGCTTTCTGCAGAGTTAAAGGTGACAACTAGAGTAATGTAAAGACTTTTTCTAGCTGCCCTAAAGCACACAACATTCTCTACATCCAGAGGAAACTGATTCATACAGGACAGTCTAAAAAAATGATCTACAACATAAATGAATTCAATTAAAAGTTTCACTAACCAACAGATTTATCACAAATATGCCAACAATTGAAATAATGTATAAATTAGAATCCTCTTTAAATTTCTCCGATAATGAATTGGCATTAATTAGAGATAATCAGATGCCCACGAAGCTTCCTTTCTTTGCAAGTACAACTTATTTTCAAATAGTAATGACCACCTAAGCCAATTCCATCAGTAGCCTCCAGTCCCTCTGAATGGGTCACTGTCGGGGGTGGAAATACTAACAAAAGCCAGGACTGTTAAAACACATTCCATGTCATTCGTTTCCTTTTGACTAGTGCTGTTATGTTATCAAAAGCATTTGAGCAGATTTCTGTATGTGCAGACATTCCTTTTGTCCCTGAGTATATCTGCCGGTGTGCATCCAGCCTTCTCAGCAAAATCTTGGAATTGCAAGCTCCATTCCTTTGTTATGTGTCAAACAAGCCCAAGTCTTTTTCATCACTAACTATATGAGGGTACACCAAATAGTGCATTTGACACAATGAAATCTGCCCCTAGCTTTTCTTCAAGTCACTGAAAAAGCCGTGGGTTTGTCCCTGCATGAGGATTGTGTACTTGCATGCATGGTTGCTTCAGGTTCAGAAATTGGTTTGCTAGCTGATGTGGAAGAAAAGATTGAAAGAAGTTGTTTATTCTCCATCATAGAAGAGAAGATATCATTTGGATACCAGTTTGGAAGGAAATGTTTCAGTAACTCTGGGTTTTGTGAGGATCAGTGTGTATAAATAAGTACAGAGGATGAGGTAGTGATAGTAGATGAAGCATTTATTGAGTGAGCTGAAACTTAGTTTTTTATGTTATGCTTTGACGAGGGACAGAGAGCTTTTATAGTGTGATATGAAATTCTTCTCCATTCATGTCATATGATCACCTGCTTACAATGAACCATCTTCTATACTCCCTTACCCTCATATTCAATAACACTTTTTCAACTGATCCATTCTCCACTCAAACAACCAAACAGTGATGTGGTGTGATAAAGAGAGAATGATTGTTTTATGTCCTTATCGTTACACAAATTTGACTTTCATTCTCTTCAATGATTGTCAACATTTTGGATGACAGTAATATGAATAAGCATTGTCTCAACAACGATATTGTGCTTTCACAGCCCCTTCTTATGAAAAAACAACAACATCCAACATCCTTCAGTACTTTTATGATACCATTGTGGGGAAAAACTCTCTCAGAGGCACTTACAGTATTCCCTTACAAGGTTAACTAATAGCATTGCATTGTGTTTTATTTTCATTTCAGTCACCCTCACCCATCTTTCTTTCATCATGTCTATTCCAGGATTTTCCAGAGAACCCAACCAGCCCTGGTGTCACGCCTAATCATGCCCCCAGGTAGCAAACCCCATTGATAATAGATGCTCCCTCCCATGCTGTCCCTCTTTTACATACATTCTGGAGACCATCTCATACATCATTTACTCAATGGTTACAAATGCTTTAAGCTGATTTCGTTGTTTTTTGTAGAAAGCGTGCAATCAACTATAAGTGGGGTGATTTAAAGAATTCGTAGCGAAATGTAGTGAGCATTTGAAAATCAGTGACTACCAACATCTAAGGATAGGTTAGTGTGGTGTGTTTCTGTGTGTATTGGCTCAACAGCAGAACTGAGTTGGTTGGATTCTCCAAGAGTATAAAGATTTGACTCTCAGCAGTACACAAAACTTGCTCCCACCTTTGAATAATGATGCTTTCTTTCCCATAGGATAAAGCGCAGTACTCCTGTGAAAACAGTTACATTTTTATTGAGTTGTTGAACAAAACACTGAACCACATAAGATCTATTTGTTTTCCTGCAGCACAGAGTCCCATTTAGAGGCATTGCATCAGAAGCTGTGCCAAATAACATCACTAGATGCATTACTTTGTGATGTTATCACAGGTCTGCATGCAATGAGTTTGCACAAAATATAAATGGCTCTTTGTCTGTTGGAATAGCCAGTCCACCAATGTGACTACCTATGGGTGCACCACTTTGTTATCCACATATCAGCAATATCAACTGGGCAAACCACTTTTGCACACACAGATATGCAGACATATGTGGATGTTTCAACTTCCATAACTATATAGACTTTAACATACTAGTATAAAAGCAGGACTAAAAACATGTTGTTTCCCTTCTCTTCTTGTCCCTCCTTTCATTCATCTTACCCCATCTTTCCCCTATTTTCTTTACACTCTCTTTTCACTACCTGTGAAATGTACCTGATGTGGCTGCCCTCTGAACGTCCAAATCCATTGTAATCATTGCCTTATCATTTGGTATTACTATATTTCTCTGTCTGTCATCCATTGGCCACCATGGTGATATGCTCTGACCATGTCTGATATGTTGATCATAATTAAATTCTTTTATGTTTTGTATTCTGTACTCATCATGTCTTGGCATATTTTGTCCTGGCCGTATATGATTTTTTTCCCCCCATGTCCCTCTATGATTGTCCTCATTTTTTACCTGTGGTTTACATGTCTTTCCTTCATCATCGCTCCCCTCATCACCCATCCCTTAATATGGTTGAACTCGTCTTCCCTCCTTCCCTTCCCTTGTTTTGCAGAGCACCTGTGACACCCTCCGGAGTCACTCGGACAGTCTCGGATTCACGCCGAACATGTTACCTCGTCACCCGACTCTAGGCAACTTTGAGGAATTTGCTTGTTGACAACATAAAGTAGGGGTGGGTTGG
>CABFOQ010054103.1:47639-81663 GCA_900660455.1 Gephyroberyx darwinii
AGGGTGAGTGTATACTCAAACGTATAGTAGACTTTATCAATGCCTGAATAGAAATAGAGTACTATCATCAGAAAAAGACCACTTCCAAAACAGAACTCAGGTTTAACTGCCATGTCAAGGCATCAACTTGTATCTTTTTTTTTGCGTCTCATTTTGTGGATTTCTTTGTTCAATCCAATGACTTTAGAGTACTTTTGAATCAGTAAATGTGTCCCAAAAGGGGATTCTGAACAGTAGTAAGATAAATTGCATAGTGTTATTGTAATAGTTATGCTGTATATCAATAGTCATGGATTGGTATGTGTAGCATTGCAGTGTTTTATCAAGTCTCCAGGCATCTAAACAGTGCTGTGTTGAGTGACCTTATACCTGTCATCAGTTAGAGAGGGAGAACCCTTGCTCAACTGTAAGAAGTTGATCACAGGTCAAAAGACTTGCTCATACTTGTAACTGACCTGATACTTGATGAGTGATAAGACTAGTTTTCATTGCTGCCTTTGCCACTGTGAGGCTTTTAATAGTTTCATTAATTAGAAGAATGTACACGTCACTAGACCTCTTGAATATGTCCTGACAATGAGAGCTGCTGGAAATTATATTTACGTAGTGAGATAGAAGAAATTGAGATTGTTTGTATATGTGCAAACTAATATCAATTTAATCAGAAAGTGCTTCATTTTTTTTACTTTATAACCAAGTGTTACATTAGGTTCAGAAAGAGAGTCAGGAGGCACAAATGCAGTTGATTGTATCTTTATATAGCTGATATTTTGACATTTTGTGTCACAAAAAGAAAAGCATTTAGCCTGCTGTAAAAGTCGGCCCTTTATTCTGTTTAATGGATAAATTCATTAGAACAGAAACAATCAGGCTTTCTTTTGCATTTCTTAATGATGCTCAGCTATGTTATTTTCCATGACCATGTCTTAAAGGTGATCATCAGCACAATCCCCTGTGATAGTAATCTATTCTCTATTGAACATTCGTGGAGTATAAAAGTTTGTTTGTGACATTCCTAAACTTGACAGAAATTTGTAAATACCCGATCAAATGCCATGAAGAAATTCTATATTGCTCATGTGAGACATTTGTCAAATATATATATAGATACATAAAAGGTGTTTCTTCATCTCTGTTCTTGCACTTGGACATTGAATGTGGAAAGGGACCGTTAATTTACCAATGACACTTGACCAAGTGAGTTTAGTCCTTGAATGTGTTTCTATCTGAGTGGACCACAAGTGTCTTGTGATTTACATGATCAACAATTCAATAGAATTTGTTAAATACAGGAGAATTGCCTCAAAACACCCCCCCCACCCCCATTCAATTCAGTTGATTTATAACAGAAATACATTGTACAATTGCATCATTGTATCCAATTGTTATTCCAGTACTTGTAATAAGCCACAAATAACACAGTTTGTGATGTATAAATGATCAAGTATAATAAACTATATATTTAACCATCTTCCTCCCGTACACAACTTTTCTTCTTATCTTCGTGTCAGTCTACTTCCTCTCTGGTTAATGTTCACTCTTTGAGTATTATGTGTTATTTTATTCCTTGACACTACAGTTATGTACTTGTAGTTACACCTTACATATCTTCACTATAATCATTTGTTCAAAGTACAATTCAGAGAACAGTTTTTTTTATGTGAAACTTTCAAGTATAATGCCAATCAATTAAGTGGAGTTCGTAACACTGTAGCTTTATTACTCTGTTGTCTGTGTATTAGATGACTGTTGATGTGAAGCACAAAACCTTGGAGATCAGCCATCACTCCAAAGCCAATGACGGGATGCCTATGATCATGACTACCTTATTGGCTGTAGTTTAACTACACAGTGTACACACTGCATGTGCACTGTTCCAGCATTATCAGGAATAAGAACGTACTCCAAGAGGGGACTGTTACCGCCTCATGGAGAGACTTTATCCAAACGGAAATTTGTTTACCTTTCAGGGGTTGTTTGAAAAAAGGTGAATCGGTGGTGTTGTGTTTTGAGCAATAAATGCATTGATTCAGATACTACTGTTATCAATTTGACTGACATCTATAACAATTTGATTTGGGACACCTGTTTTCAATTCATAGCTGAGGTCAACATCTGGAACGGATGCAGACTAAACAGCTGTGATATTATTATAGTTGTATGATATCACGATATTGTTCAACAGCAAAATAAATTAATACCTAAGTAAAGATATTGACCCCAATTCATCTTACACAGTGATGCTATACTGATGCATTGCGATGATTTTGATTGTGTCACATAATCATTTAACAAGCATAAAAATGGCTAGTCATGAAACCTGCTGACCCAGCTGATACACAACTGACTGTGGCTGTAGGATTTCTGAAATGCCCCCAGGTCTTTACCTCTCCTACCCCACCCCCTGCCTTACTACCAGTCAAAGAACAGCAGTGTGTATCTGAACTGGCAATATGAAGTGTTGAACTGTTTGTGCTTATTAAGTAGTTTTAAATCAATATTTTACTGCATAGATATGGCCAAGTAGATGACAGTATTCTATATATTTCTGTCAACCAATAGATTTGAACTATTTTATTCTTACAGCTTAATGCATAATAATGTATGGCACATCACCCATTTTCTTCCTTGCATGACCATTGTGTATTCCTACTATCTCTGGTCTCTTATGTATTGTTCGCCATGTTATTCACTTTGTATTGTCCAAATGTATTTTGGAGCCAGATGAATCAAAAGGATGTGCTCAATGCCTTGTGGTACAATGTATCATATCTTCGTAATTCTCCTCAAACCAGACTTGGGATTGTGCAATTGTGCAATATACTGGAAAAGTACAGTGCTTGACATTTTTATGGATAAAATAACTATAATGTGGCTGAAAGAAATGTGATATGCCTGTAAGACTGGTTCTTACAGGTGACATGTTCTATGTATTTCATGGAACGATTGCATGCACAAACATCTGGGGAACTGGACTTGCTTCATCTGGCTCTACATGATATGTGTGCATTATACTGTAGATTTGTGATTTCAACTCTGAAGTGTACATTAAATAGTTAATACTCTCTTAACTATGTGTAATTTTCTCAGTCTTAAATAAAACTGTTGAGCCTTTCAAAACAAATCACTGATAGACCAAATTGCATGCCAGCCACAGCAAGAAAGACACCAAGTTAGATCAAACCTGACAGACTCTGGTGTAAACTAAAGATGAATAAGAATTAACAACCATGTCAAGAAGAGGGTAAGATCCAGTCTATTGGATTCATCTGTCAGTATTTAATACATCAGGGTCACACAGCCCTGGCCTGTGTTGAATTAATGATGATGGAGCCCCAGCAGGAAATCTCATCTCAAAATGTGTAATTTAATGTAGAAATGGTCAAAGTGACTAAGCATGAGCAAATGGTAAAAAAGAGAAAAGTAAACCAGTGTGTTGATGTCCACTTTATTGAATACTGAACCATAATGGTTGAAATATACACAAAAACCACTGACAGTATTTGTCTAAATACATGACCCAAGTTCTACCAAAGATACTAGTGCAAAATCCACTCTTCATTCAAAATTAAAGTTATATAATCTAAAGTAACTCTACAGCAGTTTGTCTGAAATGAGCGCTATAATATCCTAGATAATGAAACACTAAGAGCAAATGCCCGTTTTTTAATAAAATCATAGCTTCATCCACACACAACCATCAAGCATTATGAATACTAAAAATAGCCTTGCAAATGCCATGGTTCAGTCATATTTCATCATTCAAAGGAGCTTCTGTACCAAATGAAGTCGTGCTATATTTATATATATAAAAAAAAGACTAAATGCAAAAATAAGCAGACATTCAGTTATTAATAAATACATGCATTCCATCATCTTGTCTTACATCAGCAAAATGAAAATAAATTCTTTCCCAATTTAGATAACTACTTCAAAGACAACTCATGATGCAGGCTTTCATGAGATAAGTAGTAACAATCTGAAAAAAAAATAACACTGCAGAAATTGCAATCAGTTTACCGTGTTAAATTAAGTAACCAGAATGGATACAGCCAGTGGGTGCAAAACAATCATTACATGATAATTCAGGTATCTGTGGATTTTTCATCTCTCAATTAAACTATTTAAAAAAAGCTAATATGCATGTTAGAAAAGCTAAAAGACATTAGGATAATGATAAAACAAAACAAACAAAGAAAAGTGAAAGAAATGTGTCAATAATGGTCCACTGCTCATAACATCTATATTGGCCCAGTCATTGATAACCTCTCTATAAGCTGGTCTTCAACATACTTGATATAATTAATGGTAACAAAATGATTTAAAATAAAAGTGTCTGCTACAAAGTGCACAAAAAAACCCAAATACAAATAGGGAAAAAAGCCTGAGAAATAACCAAAGAAATATATAAATTAGCTTCCCATGCCATTATACAATCGCATATTAGGTAGTGGAAAAGAATTGTATGTATGTGAAACATGAGAAATACAAGTCTGTCTGTAGTCTGTTCTGTAGTCTAGAATGGTTAAGTAATAAACCAAATAAAGGGGAAAGAAATATGCTTTTGTGCCATTTCAGCTGACAATTGCTTGCATGTTACTTAAAGTGACATATCACTTTGGGAGAAACTTTAATTTAATACTACATAGTTGCCTTTTGACGTTAGTGAACAGTGAATCCCTAACATTAGCTGCCCCACAAATCTGTAGTCACCACCAACGTTCAAAGTTTTCTGAATTCTGTTATCAAACTGGCATCTGCTTTGTCACTGTAATTCACGTGCTAGCCGTATGAATTTCAGACAGGGTTTTCAAAATGAATTAATATAAGTGATGTCACTATTCCATAGGGAGCTCTCGTTCATGGTCAACCATTTATGAACTGATGACGTATCGATGATAATAAAAACGTATGTGTGAAGTTCATTCTCATGGAGTACAGGGGCTTGTGGTTGACAACCACATCAACAGGTTTAAATTTATTCAATGAAACACACTGTATTGCATGCTCCAGCATTAGTGCTGTCAAATAGGAAGAGCATATACAATATACATATATACCAAAATAGACCAGACCAAGAACAGGCAGACAGGCTTGCAACCAAAAATAACCTAAAATCTTGCAGAGCCACTAGGACTTTGTTCTACAAGGAGGCACAACAAGATGAAATAACAGGGAGTATTTTAAAACTGGTGCAGGATTTGCCTTATAGGGACCAACTAATGACCCAATAGAGTGAAGGATGAGTGATTCTGGCAGCTAAGGTTCAGTGAGAGGCAATTTAGCATCTATGGTGGGCAGAAATCGGCAAAGTAGGGGTGCTGCAAGGCCTCCTCTGCAGAGATCCTCTGGACAGGATTACATTTCAACAGATTCTGTAGTAAGTGAAAACAAAGGAAAGCTTTTAGTATGTGTACAGCAATATCTAATCAGATGTTTTTGCAGGGAAACCTGTCTGTTGGCCAATACTGGTGAGCTACTGTAGCTGTAGTTATTAAGCTACAGCTATCTTGTGCACAAACACGAGTACACACTAATACTTCAATAGTATGTATTGAAGTATTAGTGTGTACTTGTTGTATGCATAAGCAGAAAGATGCAAGATGCAGACCCAATTTTCTGAAAAGTCAAAATGTAGGTAAGTTCAAAGCCAAATTACCTGCAGTAGATCCCGCCCTGTGCTACTTAGTTTGGGGACCACATTCACCAATGAGGTCGTGGCTGGATACATGGGATATGGCTGTAAGCAGAGAGGAAAGAGGGGCAGAGAACAGTAGTTCAGTTAAAGTATCTCACCAAAAGCTACCCCTCGCCCCAACATAGGCTTTAGAAACTAAATTAAAGGACATCAATGGTTTACCTTGTAATCTGGGAGTTTTGTCATTGTCTGCCATTGTTCTTCAGTTGGTGTACCCAACAATGTACCATACAGTTAAAGAAAAACTTTTGTAACTGAATGGAGTAGCCATTTACTCATGGTAAATAATTGATCAAACAGTAAATTAACAATTCTGCCTCACCCTACCTCTATGATCTTAGTTAGATTCCTATAGATTCGTACAACTGATGGCAAAAGGATATCTGAAGATTCTCTTCAACTGGTCATCCACATCATTCCCAGGGAATAAGGGCCTTCCAGCATTAGCCAGCTCTTAACGGAACATGGGATCAAAATGACAAATGATTCACACCTTATAGTCACAGTTAGCTTATAATTGCTTAGAAGCTTAGAAATCTATAATCACCCAATTTTTATTAGTACTAGTTTTAACGTAAGTCATATTAGATACCAGAACACACCAGACAGGAACACTAACTTATATGTGTCAACAGTCAAAGACAAACCTGCAAATATGCATCCAGCAGACCACATGTCAATTGAGGTAGAATAAAGTTTAGCACCAAAGAGTACATCTGGAGGCCTGTACCACAATGTCACCACCTAGACAGAGATAGTGTAAAAAATTAGATCTCACCACAGCGAATTTCATGGTGTTAACAATCCTTTAGGCATTTACAATGACACTGAAATGACACTGTCATTTACAATGACACATTTACAATGACACTGAAATGACACTAATTTTGATCTTATTTTACCAGAGACTTGCCCTATAGTGGAAAAATTCTGATGCGACAAAGAAATGGGTTGTTAGCAGATGTCACCAATAATAACTGGTAAACTTGCACCTAGCTGCTACCATCTGGTTTCTATGATTCAAACTGTCTCTTTGTCAGGTGAGCAGTCATTCACAGAACATTTTGCCATTATATGATAAATGTCTGGTAAAGCGAAATGACGGACAAAACTAATAAAGTAGAATAAAAAAGAACATTTCCCAGAGAAAATGTATGGGCTAGCTGAAAGTGCGCTTGCTTCAGCTTGAAAAGTTAAAAACGAACTGATTAGAAAGTTAATCTTTTAAAATGTTTACAATCTGACTCTCAGACGCCACTATTCGCCAATCATTTCTAAAAATAAATAAATAAAAAGTTATATTTGCATATGGCCTTGTGGGAGCAGCATACATGTACTAGCTTTCAGTAACCAATTTGAAAATATTACATTGTTACACTACCACTGACTGGACACTCACATTAAGCAATCACTGCATTCAATGTCATTTTTTTTTAAATCATCCACAAAGACCCAAAGAGGTTACTGCCAATCACTTTTCAATTTATTATTAATCAAATTAATAAAATGTTGTGTGTGCGTAGACTATACAGTATAAGTGTATGATATGACACATTCATGTTTTTGCTCAGGAAGTATAGCCTTGAGCCTATTAGCTATTGAAGCTAACATTAGCCTACTTTCTATAGTTACATGCTCCTAATCTGATTAAATGGACCAAGAGTGTAAAGAATGTCACCGTCCTGAAAGGACTTAAGGTCCTCACCCAACAGTGAAACTTGCACCCAGCATTTTAGTTTCAGTTTACTTGTGCTGTTACATGCTGGACATACTCGGCGCACAGTGATAGATTGTCTTTAATGTAATGAAAAACATGAATCAAGAATGCAGCTATTCTTTTTGTACCATGTATATTCCTACTTTTGTGAAGTAAATATAGGATACAACTGGCCAGATGTTAATTTCTGAGATCATAAAACATGTACTGGAGGATGAGCTCCACTATCAACTATTGGCTCCTATAAATTTGCGTGAGGTTAACATTATGGAATTTATGTCAAACAATAATGTTAACTTGTATAAATCCCTGTACTATTATCATCAGAAGAAATAACTGATGTTAACTGACTGTTAACTGATAGCAAAATCATTTCAAATGCTTTTGGATTTTGTTGTAACTAAGTAATTGTGAATCCAAACAAACAAATCATTTGTTTCTTCTTGCTGAAATAGTACCAATGTCATGTCCCGGAGTGAAACATCTTCTGAAATTACCTTTTAAATTTCCTTATTTCAAATTATTTATACATCAAACTCTGCCTCCCCTCTAGCTTTCTACTTATTACATTTTCAGATCTGATTGGCATTAGAAGCATTTACTTTCTTCATGAAACATTAACTGTATTCAAAATTGAGAAAATGACTTTGCTGTTGTCAGTTTCAGATCCAAAATCCTTTATAGACAGTCTCAAGTTAAACCTATTGAAAACTACATCCTCCAGGAATCAATCTCTGGCTTGGTTTCTCATTGGAGCCGTTGTGCACCACAGAAACGGACAAAATATAATTAAGATAATTTAACTTATAGGTTATAACTTTTTAGTTGTGAGCAATTAGTTGCTGGCACCTGCTATCATAACAATGTTAAGACACCTACCTCTGCTGAGTAACACCTCACTGGAATCCCAAAGGCTCGAGCCAACCCGAAATCAGCCAGCTTCAACTCTCCATTCTGGAAATGCAACATTCATTCATTCAACATTTTGGACATTGTCTGCTAAGATAAATGATTTGCTCACATTGTAATGAATAATTTCTAGCCTAACTGTCAAAGTCCAAAAGCACTATACTCACTCTGTTGATGAGAAGATTCTGTGGCTTCAGGTCTCGATGAAGAACATTTCGACTGTGACAGAAAGCAAGGCCCTTCAACAGCTGGTACATGAATGACTGCACATGAAAGTGAAAGACAATAAAATAATAATTAAACTGTTAAGTCCAATCAGTGTCACTGAACTGAGAAACTGTTGACAATCTGGCACAATAACATATACTATATGGGAACCAAGCAGTATATGACTATTTAGACAGCATTTCTGCCTTGGTCTAATTCTCTCCATGGTTTGTGCAGGATGCCAATCTCTCACCTTCACAGTTTCAGGATCAAGATCCCCATTGCAACTGTCAAAATATTTCTTCAAATCCTGTAGTTGTTAAGAGCCACAAGTTAGCCTCAATCAGACGTAAAATGATATCCCTTATCAAAGGGAAGCAACAATGATCAGGACCTGGATACTAATAATAACTGTGATGACACTTTACACCAGTTTCTCTCACCTGATCACAATATTCAAAAACCAAGGTTAACTTCTTGTCACTGTGCAAAACATCATGTAGCCTGTGAAAAATAAAACAGCTACCTGAGTTAGAGCCAGACAGCTTGAACTTGGCATTCATTTTATCAAAACTTAAACTATCATTGGCATTGACACACAAATAACGTCACTAAATGAACCAATTTGCAAATCGTGTTCAGTTTGAGCAAAAAGACTCACCTGACAATGTTTTTATGCTTCAGTTCTTTCAGGAGACATATTTCTCTCAGGGCAGAACTTGGTACCCCCTGAAAGAACGATATTGACACTCAATGTGATTAGCACTAGCACGCTAACATCACTAGCTGGCTAATAATGCTAGTTGAAATAAACAATCTTATTTTGTTATTAGCACATACCTCGTCGTCGTCGTCCAACCTAACCCTTTTCAAAGCCACAATTTCGTGGGTTTCTCTGTTTTTAGCCTTGAAGACAGTACCATAAGTACCTTCGGAGTAGATAAATCATCGTTAGTGATGAATAGCATGGCAACGCTAATGGTTGTAAACTAACGTTAGCCACTATCGTCAAGGCTGGGGGGCAGACATCTTCTGACAGATCATTGACACAAACCAGTGTGGGTGTAACTTGTACAGATTACACTATCTAGGGTTAACTACCAAATTAGCTAATGCAAGCACAGAGATTAGGATGTAACGTTAACCCTGCAAGTGCACGAATGCTAGCTAGTAGCAAGCTAGGCTAACGTTAACTTTGCTAAAAAGCGTATGCAACTTACCCTCTCCGATTTTTTCAAGCTTTTCATATTTCTGCATTTTTAGTCAGTGACGCCAGCCTTCAGCTAGCTAACAAACTACTGACTCAAGAAAGCCCCAAATTGGGGGTTAATGTTTTGCTAGCTAATCTTAGTTTAGAGCTATCTGCACTTGCTGCTTCTAGTCAGCTGGCAAGCTTGTCTAGTTGGTCATCTAGAGGCCAAACGATGAATTGCAACATGCTCAGACGATATGGGTTGCCAATGACAACCGAGGTGCTGTGATACAGCAAGGAGGTTATCCTTAATAGGAGTAAGAAAAGAATGTCATGCATGACAAAAAAATGTCCGCATGTCCAAGTGTCCTTGGGCAAGACACTGAGCCCCAAGTTGCTCCCGATGGTCAGGCGAGCACCTTGCATGGTAGTTCACGGTGTGTGAATGTGTGAATGTATGGGTGAATCAGAGGCATATACTGTAAAGCGCTTTGGATAAAAGCGCTATATAAATGCAGTCCATTTCCATCACGACTGAATTATCTCGAGCTAAAAAGTCAATGGTTTTGCTGAGATCACAACTTGTGTCCCATTACTGTTGCTTCATGTGATAGAAGCCTAAGCCTGATAGTGTAGCCAAAGTGTAGACAGACTAAGGTGGAATTGACAATGTCATGAGATTGATCAGCGCATCAGATGACACATGCTAAAATTACAACCGTAATCAGTAACCTAATTAAGGTGTGATCTTGAGAAAAACATTTTTTGTTATCTCATTATAATGACATAATCAGTGTTTGATATCTCGAGATAACAAGAGTAAAAAACTATGAGAAACCATGGACGCTCTTCTGTATTTTCTTGTGTGGCTGATTAAAAACTGCTGGAGGAAAATGAAGCTTATGCAGGAGACAAGGTCATTATATATATACAGTACCAGATCACAGGCTTCCTGCAATATCTCCAGCGGTATCCCTGTTTCAGTATGCCACCTGGATATTCCACAAAGCTATACTGGAACAATGTACTGTGGACAGAGACAAAAATTGCCCTTTTTGGCAACAGGACACAACACTATGTTTGGAGGAGAAAAACACTGCATACCAAAAGCAAAACCTCAACCCACCCATGAAGCATGGTGGAGGGAGCATCATGGTTGAATTGCAAACTTTTATCAGGATATTCTACAGGAGAATATCAGGGTAATGGTTTGTGATCTGAAGCTAAACAGAGGTTGGGTCATACAGCATGACAATGACCCCATACACAAAAGCAAATCTACAACAGAATGGCTTAAACAGAGAAAACTGAGACACTGTTCCCTCACGATGTTACCATTTTCAAAAGATGATAATGCCCCCTTACACACTGCTAAACAAATTCACATTTCATGAACACCAGGGTGAAGTAAAACACCTCCATGGCCTCCTCAATCATCAGATCTAAACATTGAACAACATGGGACGTTTGAGGCCAGACTGTGAAGTAGATTTCCACCAGCTTCATCCCTCAAAAAACTGGAGGTGGTCAAATATCCCTCTACACAGTTCAGGACCTGTATAACAGCACTCCAGGGAGGATCGAAGCTGTTCTGATGGTAAAGGATGGCCCTACTCTCTATTAGGTTCTTGCTATTTATATATTGTTAGGTGTTTGTTAGTTTGTCCACCCCCTATACTTGTAATGTAAATTACGTGCCCATATAACATAACCCTTGGAATAAAAAATACATTTACATTTTCCTCTCATTAAAACGATGTTTTATTGTATTTTTTACTGAATACATTATCTTTGCAAAAATGTAGAATTCTATACAGGACGAGGCAAAATCCCATTCAAGTCATATACTGTACAATAGTGTTCTTGGCCAACAATCAAAGCACTGCAGCAGGCACTGGCTATCCAGTTGGTCCACATTTTACATATATAAATTTGAATTTTAACAATTGGTCATAAAACTAGATCAAGAACTGATACATTTACAGTACATTTAAACTACTATTCATCTGTCCATGCATGGATTCCCTATGCATTTTAGAAATATATTTCATAACTTATAGTAGACCTACAGTAAACGAATGTTCATTTTTGTGCCTCAGCTCTTTGCCTGCGGATGAGATCAGAATAAAATCCTCCTTTGCTCAGCAGCTCCAAGTGAGTACCAGCCTTGAAAGAAAAAAAAAAGGTAGCTGTTAGATCTAATTAAAAGTGAACATTACACAGTACAGCACAACAGAAGCATCTGGTGTGTCTATTAAAGTACTAATGAACTCAATGAACTGAATTCTCTTGAAAGCTTCCAAGATAGTGCAATAAAATTGGTAAGACATTTAACATGAGATCCCAATACTACGCTACCTCACCTCTACAATACGGCCATTGCTCATGACACAGATGAGGTCAGCCCCTTGGATGGTGCTGAGCCGATGGGCGATGATGAGCACAGTGCGACCCCTTGTGGCCCGGTCCAGAGCCTCCTGCACCACTCGCTCTGATTCTGCATCCAGGGCGCTGGTGGCCTCATCCAGCACCAGGATGCTGGGGTTCTTGATCAAGGCGCGTGCGATGGCAATACGCTGTTTCTGGCCACCTGATAATGTCACACCTCGCTCACCTAGGTTTAGAAAATCTTTAGTATTTACATGGCACACAATTTAAAAACTGTATTAAAAACCTAAATGAAAGCACATACCAACTACAGTGTTGTAGCCATCCGGGAAACTTGTGATGAAATGGTGAGCGTTGGCTTGCTTGGCCGCATTGATGACCTCAGCATCAGTGGCCTCAGGCTTCCCAAAGCGGATGTTGTCCATCACAGATGATCCAAACAACACCGGCTCCTGCAAAGAGCGGTGGAGATTATTGTGAAAATGAACAGCTACAAAAGCAAAGAATTATTATTTTTACTAATTTCAATAATTACTAATATTACTGCGCAAATGCGGTAAATGAATGTTCATGTAGCAGACTATCTGGGTACATGAACGATAAATTATGTTCACCTGATTAATAAATCCAATAACTTGTCCCCGGAGCCAGGATGGGTCAAGGGTTCGAATGTCGAGCCCGTCCAACATGATCACACCACTGGTTGGGTCATAGAAACGCTCCAGCAAGGACGCCACTGTGGACTTTCCTAAAATGTATGGGATTAACAATTTACAAGCCGATGATCACATCATGTTTTGCATGCCGCAAGATTGCCATCAGAATCATAAAGTGAGTAGTTACCTCCTCCAGATTGACCAACAATAGCCACTGTTTTAGAAGGTGGCAGTGTTAGATTGAAGTTCTTCAAAATCTGGTGGCCAGGTCTTGTTGGATAACTGTAAATAAACAAAATGTATTGTGCAAATCAGCCTTTTGATTGATGGAATACTCTTGAAATCTAGATCTGGTTTGACTAAAGCAAATGCTCACCTGAATGAGATGTTCATGAAATCAACCCTCCCGGTCAGAGAATGGTAAGGGATGCGTCCTCCCCCAGACATTGGAATGGTAGGCTCTAATGCCAAGTACTCAAAAACCCGGGCCCCAGAGCTTATTCCTCTCACCATCTGTAGCGATGTTATAATACAGTGAAATGCCAACTGCATGTCTCACTACATCATCTTTCAGATTTCTACAGAAAAAAAATGTAATACTGCATTTTAAATTTGACTCTCACTCAGATTTTTCACTCACCTGGCCAAATAGGATAGACATGCTGGCCAAAGACCTGAGCATGGAGAAGATAGATTAGTTAGACTGTGGTGTCAAATATACTTACCGATGAACTTCATTGTAGTACAGTGCAACCATTACTCATTCACTGAACAAGCTGTATCTCCTACCGCTGAACAGTCTGGGAAGCTACCAGGAAAGACATGAGTTCCCCAGGGGACATTTCAGCACCAGCCATTAAAGACCCTCCAGCAAAAATTGTTCCTAGAACAATGCCTGTATGAACAGCACACCACACAAAAACAATACCATACTAAGTCCCGAGAAACCAATCTGCAAAACAATGTATTTATGAGTTAACATCTTGAAATACACTCACAATTTAGGGCAATATTTGACAGCCCTTGAAAAACTGCTATTCCTGAGCCAAGGGTTTCATTCATCTCACATGACTTGTCCACTTCATATGCATATAACCTGGGGAAATATACATTGAAGATTGAAACATATGATAGACACATTTGACATATGGCTCTGTAGACAAAATACATTCTCACTTACTGGAGCTCCCGCTCCTCCATGGCAAAAGCTTTCACTGTCCGCACATTGCCAAGCGCCTCATCCGCCACTCCTGTTGCTTTTGACACCTCAAGTCCCACACACACAAAGTTCAGTTAGTCAAAGTCAAAGTCCGACATCACATTGGACAGCAAACAACACAATAACCAAGGTCCTGAGCAAAATGATTACGCAGCACTTTGTCACACCTGTTCTTGAGCCAGACGAGACAGTTTGCGAAGGAATGAGCCAATCAGACCCCCTGCTCCCACAAGGCAGGGAAGGACAACTACCGTCAAACCAGTGAGTTTGGGGGAGATGACATAGAGGGAGACAAAACACCCAACTGTCTGTGTGATACTCCGCAGACCCTGCAAATAAGCAAAGAGTAAAACATTTGCTAAAATGAGCATATACTCTTTAGCAATACATTGTATCGTACGTGTACTTGTTCAGTCAGGCTATGATTAGGGTACCGGTACATTTGTTTGGGATGAAATATATTACAATTTCCAACAGTGAGGCTTAGCCAGATAGTGGCATCTGATTTTAGCACATGTGGCGGCACAACATCTTCATAGCCCCTCAGATGGTATGTGGCAATGTTGTATTAATGTATATCTTTGCACTTTGAAGGTTATTGTAAGGATATTTCCAGATGCATGCTACTAAGCCTGCTCTGCAAACAAGTTATAACCTTGCCTTTCTCAGTTATTGAATGTGAGGCTACTTAACAGCATTGTGCTAGGTGTATATAGCTCCTTCCCAACTATAAAAATAGAGACCCCTTTGCTGGTAATTAGGTGTTGACAGCCCCACCATGTGATTGTGTACTCCTCATGACTGTATACTGTATACTGTATATATCTTATTTAGGGAGCATTTAAGGCTGCATTTGTGTTTCCCTTGCATTGTAGTCACACTTGTCACAAGAGGGTTTAGCTAACTGAATATGTAGACAATAGACTCACTTGGTGTAATGCTCAGTAAGGACAGTATATTACTGATTAACAACACAAATACATTACTTTGACACTGCTGGCCATACCTGAGAGATGACCAATTTAAACGATGACTTGAATTCCTGAATGTCAGCAGTCAAACGATTCACCAGCTGTCCAGTCTTATTGGCATCAAAGAAGGCCACATCTTGCCTGAGACAAAAAAACAGTA
This sequence comes from Gephyroberyx darwinii, assembly GCA_900660455.1. Lineage (NCBI taxonomy): Eukaryota > Metazoa > Chordata > Actinopteri > Trachichthyiformes > Trachichthyidae > Gephyroberyx > Gephyroberyx darwinii. Next base: position 62,757 of record CABFOQ010054103.1, read on the forward strand.
ATAGCAATAGTGACCAATAGGAGTCCTTTCTGTAAATGTGGCCCATCCACAATCTTTGCAGTGGACCGTTAGCATAAAATTGACAGTATACTGGTTGAACATCATCTTTTTTTTTTTTTTCTAATGTCAACATCTATTCTTGCCGGTTCCAAGGCTAAAAAGTATCCTACTTAAGAAATATGTTCATGTTTGCTCTCATGTTCACTTATTTGTTTCATTTGTTTAAATAAAAAGTAGGTAACTAACTTACTGCACTTTTACCTCAGCACTGGTTCTGCTCTTAGATGCTTGTTTAGGAAGGAAACTTTACAAACATGGTCCATTTCTAATAAACCTCTGAATTACAGATGTTATGTTATGTTATGTTATGTTATGTTATGTTATGTTATGTTATGTTATGTTATGCACTAAACTCTCAGTAATGGGACTGGTTTATGACACAGTCTATTGCTCTTGGTCAAAATGGAGGAACGTGTACCTCAATAACGATGCGAAAAGGGTCTTCCTCATGTCTGCTGCCACTCTCTCCCCCACCCTTGATAGTAAGATGATGTAGCCACTGGTCAGCAGACCCTGCACACAGGTGATTAATGAGCATTGCAAAAGACCATTATAGTTTGTAAACAATGATGACATTTATGGATATGCGTGCACATTATGGCAGCAGAAATGGCAACGAGTGCAATAGTTTATGCAGCTAGGCACTAAGGATCTCAGTTAGGGAATGCTGTGCACACAAATCTGAATGCAATTACTGAATGGGTGGAAGACTTTACAAAGTGACCGTCTGTTCAGTGGCCAGATAAACGCATGTACCTTGCAGAGAAACCTTTTCTTCTCAGCAAATGAAAACAGAACATATTTCAGTCATTTAGCTACTATAATATACTTATATACACTTAATTACTGTAATACACTTACGTATATCCCAAGTAGGAATCAAACACCTGAATTTAATGTTTAGAGCAAGCTAACTCGGCTATCTAGCTAGCTATCTTCATTAGATCAGCTGCAAGAAAACTCTATTTCAGTTGCCAAAATGCGTGCACGTTTGTGATGATGTTGGCAAAAATCCATGGTCTTACACAAAATGATTGCACTCTTCAATCTATAGGAAGACTCAACTATATTAGATTATCATAAACCACTACCCTGTGCTAGCAAAGTTAACCCCATCAGATATTAACTCATTTGACTTGATCCTCTTGTTAAAACAATCATGATGAAGCACCAGCATGGTATTGAGCTACTGCTTATCTTATTGATAGAATTCTCATCTACTTACTTGGATGCCATACAGACCAAGCAGCTTCAGTGCAGGGGCCCTTATCTCACGGACATAATTTCCAGTGTGTTCTCTCATGTAGCGTGCCACAACATTCACCAAGTCTCCCAGCATCAGGGGTATTTGAATATTCAAGATGGCAGCAGCAAAAGCAAGCTGAATAAAAGAAAAGCATTGATTTAGTTGATCAGCATAAATGCCATGTGAATATTGTAAGCCTAATCACATCACACTTGGTCTCAGAAATACTGACTTTACTGTAAGTCAATTGTTTAACGCTTACCACAACAGCGCCAATGAGAGCAAATAGCTGAGGTTTGACAAATTCCCACAGGACATGCCATTTGAACTCAGGCGGAGTCTCTTTGGCTACACCTTCAACTGGGGTGTTGTTATTAACATCGGCCTCACAATAAGCTACATGGCCAAACAGCCGTGCAGAGACAGTGAGGACGACTGGCCCCAGGATGAACTTCACAGCCGCTCCTGAGGGTTTTGATGTCTGGGTGGTGGACTGGCGGACAGCTCTCCAAGCCAGACTCCACATGCGACTGACAGCATTACTAGGTTGTTGTGAGGAGCCATATGCATTAGACACCGGTGTTGAATACACCCTGGATCTAAAACAGAATTGCAAGCAATATGGATAAGCCTTTCAATAGGCTAATCATGAAAACATGACAAAATGTAACAAAAGCAATCCATTTAAGTAGGTGCCACAGACAGTATTCTAACATAAACCAAGTTTTCAGGTTCAAACTTATCAAAATCCATTCACAGTCTAGATATCATTGACCCTAGAAACACCTGAATGACGTAAAAAACTCAAATACACAAAGAAACTATCAATGTTTACGTTGATGTTTGGTGTCTAGCGGCTACTACAGTAAATTTGAGAGGATCGTCAGTGTTACTTAACTAACTAAAGCTAGCAGCTACAGGTCAACGTTATTAGAGTAACTAGTTAACCTAGCTATAACGTCGGGTACCGGCCACATTACCCTACCGTGAAAGTTTCCATAAATCTGGTGTTTTATTGCATCGCGTGTACAGTGACCGCACTGGTGTAGTGGTGCTTGCTCTACAACAAAGTAAGTGAAACATGTTTTGTTTTTTTCACGGATAGCAAGTGCATTAGGTTAAATTACTCGCTAAGCTCAAAATGATTCCTGGGACAACCTGCAGGCTGCCATATTGACAGTAACCCAGAGTGCATTTCTCTCGGACTAGGTGAGGACCTCATCATTGGTTTGAATGGTGTTTTGACAACAATACGCTACATTATCATTATAAGATGCAATTTGCTGTAGAGTCACTGTGAATTTTAAGCGACTCGTGCAATATTTCTGAAACAGAAACGATGGGAAAGCCGTTTCACCTTAATAAAACTACACTTCATACCCGGAAGTGACGCTCGTAAAAACCAAAGTGACGTCAATGATGTTTTGTTGACATTTGTTTGTGAAAGACAAAACAGTGGAGACATACACCGATGGTTTATTTTAGGAAGCCAAGTGACCTCAGGATAGCTTGAATAAACACCAAGCCCAGTTTATCGCGAATAAAGTACAGCTACTAGGCGAGCTCTATTAAAGATTAGAGTCCAACCAAGGCGAAAGAAGATCAAAATTCAGCGGATGGACCAAGTCGGGAACAAAACAAACCGTTGCACCCTTCTTTGACTACACGAGTGGCTGAATCATTCACAGGCTAGCCAGATTGCTACATGCAGGTATGTTGCACTATGTCGTTATCGAAGATTTATTTGTGGTTTTACAGTCTTACTTTGTAACCCAGAATGACCTACATTATTCAAGTTAATCATGACACAATAGCGTTACACAGCCACTGGCCGTCAAACTAGCAGGTTAGCTAATGCCAACGCTAGCTAGCTATATTTGTGAAACGCTCCAACTGCTGGGTAGCTATGTAGCTAAAGTTGCGAGGCTGTATTCTTGTATTTTCACAAGTGTTTACTAAAACTGACTCGTTATTAGGTGACTGGAAGAATGTGAAGCACAATGGCAAACTTTGAAACTTACCAGGAGTATCATAGAATTGAGGACTTTGAGGAGGACTCACCACCAGGGGAGGAAGATTTATTGGTGCATGTGCCAGAAGGCCTGAAAGGTAAACATGTCAATATGCCCAGAGATGTCTTGAATATGAAAAGCTAACTGCACGGGCAGGTTTAGTCTGTGATGATCTTAATAGATGGTAACTAATAGTGAGTTGGCAATTTGAAGTCAAATTCAGTTGAGTCAAATTCCATTGGGCTTTACAGCCTTAAGATATATACATTTTTGATATACATAGTGCTATCTAATTCTTTCATGACCATTCTCTTACAGACTCATGGCACCATATCAAGAACCTGGATAACTTCTTCACAAGGATATCCTTTATTCAAGGGCTATTCAATAGCAGTTCTCTAATAATATATTGTCAATTAATTTGTAACTGGTTTCTTGTCACACTGATTCAGCCTTTTGATATTAGGACCTTTACTCATATTTTGAATCAGTTGCCTAATTTTACAATATTAGTACATGGTTCACGTGGAAAGTGAATGTCCTAAGCAGCCATGAGTACCCTGAAGCCTTTGTGTTGTCTTGTGTAGTCCTGACGATTGTCTGTGTTTGCTAGGTTGATACAGATGTCAAGTTACTTTGAATTGCTCTCCAGGCATGAGGTGATGTTTATTATAAGTTGGTGATATCTTATATTTTCCTTAACTAGACTTTCCACATCTATCATTTCCATCAAAAGAATGGCTTCTCTTGCATGATGTTGTCAGAGTTCTTCGAACTTATGTAAGTATTAAGTAGTATCAAATCTAAAGTTCTGATGTGAAATTAATACATTTTAGGATATAGGAATATACTTTTAATTCAGAGTGTCAGTTTGAGTGTTGACTTATTCTATTAACCTCAGTCTCATATCCAGGCCCATGTGTCAGTGCAGTAGGTTGTTTATTTTCTGGGGAAATTATTATAAGGCTGGAATATTACCATTTGCATGGTAATATTTTTTTGGGGGGGTCAGATCTTGAGGCTTGGCCAAGTGTTGGCCCAATCAGGACAGTGACTGCCTAGTTTACTGGCCTGAGATGATCTAATTCTACTGGCCCCAGGCCAGCAGTCCCTCCATATGATTCGCTCCTGATTTGGTGTTTGTCTGATTCTGGTCACGGTGTGTTCATGGGCCTCTGAATTTGCACTTGAGAAAATTCATCCACACCATGACTGCTCTAAACAAACCTCAGCCCATCAACATATTTAAGGAAAATAGATTACTGTGAACTACACTTACAATGTTTTAACCACATTATTATTGTTATTGTTATTGTTATTATACTTAAATCAACTGTATTGATATGCAGAACAAATAGCAATGTCTGTGGCTTGATGATTAAAAATGTTATGTAGTCCATTATCTTATTTGATCAATCTGTCATTAAGCATAAAAGGCCTAATCTCAATTTATGTATCTATTCCTCACAGTCAGTTCCTATTTGTTGTCACTTTCACAACGTTCCTCTTCAACTGTGTGGAGTACGACGTCCTGTTTGCCAACCGAGCAGTCAACCACACCGGGCCAGGCCATAACCCCTTGGACAGGAACAAGGTCACTTTGCCGGATGCCATCTTACCTAGCCAGCAGTGCACTCAGAGGTAATCATGTTTAATAGTTATATATGGGGAGCTTAGCTGTGTGAAACTGTGGAATTATCACACAGAAGTATTTTTTTTCCTGCCGTAGTTAAGCTGGTTGGTATGAGGGCAAAATGAAGAAAAAGTCCAAAACCCAATACAATCTTGGTGATGTGCCTATCCTCTCGTTCCACTGACTACTGGAATTGGTGATAGAGTATGGTGTTCTCAAGCAATGACAGGGTATTATAATATTGGGGACCTTTTAGAGCCGACAGAACTTCATCAGGCCTTTTGGAGGGATTTGTTTTGTCCAGCCTACTTCAGTTGTAATCAGATATTCAACACTTCATCATTTGTTATTGGATTGTGTCAACTGTGGTTTCACACTGCAAGACACATTCATAGGCAGGGAATATGGAGCAGTGGCCTATTTTACCATACTCTGTGGATCTCCTTCTTTAATCCAGAATGTGATGAAGAAACGTCTTTTATTTAAAATTCTGTTTAAGGTCTTTTCAATAACTGTCATCACTTTAAAGCAATATTTGACTTTCTAGCGCACATAACCCCATATGAACCACTCTTTTTCCTGACCTGAGTGTCTATAGTGATGTTTTCATTTCACTTGCTTTTATTTTTAACTCCTTGTCCAAAAAGATACAACTCTAACATGCATACATGTATTATTCTTTTGAAGACGTCTGCCTTACAGTTTCAGATCATTTTGTTGTTTATTTCAAAGAAATCCCTGTAATCAGTAGCCCCAAGTTGCAACATTCCTGCAGTGGATGCTTACTTGGAGGAAGTTATTTGTGCGCTGTGTTCAGAATGGCATTAGGAAACTGGGCAGATGTAATCGATAGCTTCTGTGTGGTAAAACCTGTCAACCGAGACCCCAACAACTTGGCTGGGCCTCCAAGCTGACAACCACATGACACCTCAGTGGCTGGCTGCAAGGCATAGACACCCCCCCCACTACAGCCTAGCCCCTGCTTGTTTTTCTCTAGCTAGTCTAGTGGGCCTATCATCAATTTTCCCCTGATCCTGACCATGGCTGAATGGTCGTTTATATCAAAGTCGATGACGTACAACTGTTTGGCATTCTAACTTGGGAACAGCATGTCCCGCAATTTGGAACCTCTGTCTTTCTCATACCATCCCTAACCCTGGTCTGATTTCCCTTTTAAACCAGATGCTATGTCCCTAGAACATTCTCACTTTATTTTAATATGCCTGTAAGTGATTTTGTTTGTGAAATGAAGTAGAAATAACTCGTCAACAACCTCACTAGTGTTGGCTACTGTATGTTCATATGTACCAGTATAGATTTCCTGATATCCAGTGTGTTCTGTGTTTTTACATGGGATACTCAGAAGACTATTTGCAGAATAGATCTAACCCATAACCTGTAAACAGGAGCTCAGTGTCAGTTTAATGTATTACAACATACAGTGAGAGCAACAGTTACAAGATTCCTCATCTGTTTATCATGTTTTAAGTTACATACTGCATGATCAATTTCTGTACAAACATCAGAGTGTTGTTTTCGGGGGTTGGGGATCACGCTTGTACCCGTGAATACCGAACTTGAATTCTGAATCTCAGATGTCCTATGAGCCGCCTCCTAGCAATTTGTCATATTATTTATAGGCCTTTCTCTGTTTGCTATCCCTTCATCCCTTCTGTTTCCATTCAGGATCCAAGAGAACAGCTGGATTATATTCCTCCTTATCATGGCAGCCATCTTCTGGATCTATCGGCTTGTCAAAGTCTTTTGCAATGTCCTGAGCTACTGGGAGATCCGGCAGTTCTACATAAAAGCACTGAAGATCAGAATGGTAAGGCCTGTGCTACACCTGGAGGCCTGTTTCATTTGTCATGGCCATAGGTCATCCAAGACACAGCTTGAAACTGTCTGAGTTTATGAATAGTAACAGTAAACTGATGATTAGCATACCTAGGATATGAGTGTCACTGATCTTTGGTGTCATGTATTGTCTCTGTATCAGTCCGTTTGTCTTATGCTCTTTTTCTCCCAGGATGAACTGTGCAACTTCACATGGCAGGAAGTCCAGGACCGGCTCATCAGCCTGCAACGAGAACAGCAAATGTGCATCCACAAGAAGGAGCTGACAGAGCTTGACATCTATCATCGCATCCTGCGGTTCAAGAACTACATGGTGGCCATGGTCAACAAATCCCTGCTACCAGTGCAGCTTCAGCTCCCCCTGCTGGGCAATGTGGTCTTCCTCACCCAGGGCCTGAAGTACAACTTTGAGCTTATCCTCTTCTGGGGGCCCGGCTCACTGTTTCAGAATAAGTGGAACCTGCATCCCAAGTACAAGCGGGCTGGAAACCGCCTAGAGCTTGCCCAGCAGCTTAGCAGGGTTATTTTGCTGATGGGCTTGGCCAACCTGCTGCTATGCCCCTTCATCCTGGTGTGGCAGGTGCTCTACGCCTTTTTCAGTTATACAGAGGTCATCCGAAGAGAGCCTGGAAGCCTGGGTGCACGACGCTGGTCCCTCTACGGTCGGCTTTACCTGCGTCACTTCAATGAGCTCGACCATGAGCTGCATGGACGTTTGGGTCGTGGCTACAAACCCACTTCCAAGTACATGAACTCCTTTACATCACCACTGCTGGCGGTGCTTGCTAAAAATGTTGCCTTCTTCTCAGGCTCAGTGTTAGCTGTGCTCATTGCCCTGACTGTGTACGATGAGGACGTTCTGACAGTGCAGCACATTCTGACAGCTATCACTGTGCTCGGCGTGGTTATCACTATCACCAGGTGAGGACAGCAACTGGAGGGTGATACGGTGTTTTCCACAGACTGTTTTGTAGATCTGGGGGGTAGTTATCATTCTGAGACCCAGAGCTGCTAGAAGGTGTTGCAGTTTAAGAACCGTTCTTATTTTTGATATTTATATCATGACATATAGGCAATTGTACTCTAATGGCAATTGTGGGCCTCCCTCCCTCTTGTATTTGTATGCATGAAAATGCACAAAACTTTGCACACAGGTCCAGTCTCATGCTAAACGACGGCCACTACATTATGGAGCTTATTGTTCTCATGGTGGCGCTACAGCAATCAGCATAATCTTAAAAACAAAAAATCTGCAAGAAATCTGTGGTACATTCTATAGATACATCCATGCTTGCTTCTTAACTTAAAATCAATTATCAAGTCAATCCCTCTGTTTACATCAAAAACTGTAAAACTGAAGTTAATGCCTCCCACAGTTTATGGCCAAATTAAATTAAATTTGCTTCACAGCATCTTCAAACCCTCACCTAAAATGATACACAGGGTTTTTCTTAAAAAAAGTAAAATGGAAAAATGGTCCACAGTGTATGAAAATGCCTGACTGTAAATGATACTGTCACAGTCATTGTAACTTCTCACTTAAAAGATGATGACTATCCATGAGGACAAATTATAAAATGTTCCAGTCTTTGTTGATGAAATATGCCCAATTTGTGAATGCGGCCCTCATGCAGACAATTAGTCAATGGGAAATAGAGCATCTGTAAACATAAGCTTTTTAGCTAGGAGGATAGCCTATTTCATTCACGTGTTATCATCCTACATGCCAATTATTTATGAACTTGTGAAAAATTGTCTCCTAACCAGCCACAGATATTCAGTCCAAAAAAAGCAAACTCCTAGATATTCCAATTTAAAATAAAAAAATAAAATAAAAACGTAGAAATTACATCTTGTTTTCCCAACCTACCCCAGGTCCTTCATCCCTGATGAACATATGGTGTGGTGTCCAGAGCAGCTGTTGCAATGCGTGTTGGCACACATTCACTACATGCCAGACCACTGGAGGGGCAACGCTAACAAGAGTGAGACCCGTGATGAGGTGGCACAGCTGTTCCAGTACAAAGCGGTGAGGAAGGCAGAACCTCGGTGGAAATACACGCATTTGTCACAACCAAACTGAAATTAGGGATGAGTTTTGGCTGTGATTGATGTGCTTTTTCATGTAGCACCTGGTCAATGGTAAAACTTGTTAAGACTAGGTAAAGTATGACATTAAATGTATTTAATGGTGTTGTATTTTTTGATAATTTATTGTTTTAAGTATTTTTGGCAACATTGATCATTTAGAATTAGACTATGTTTAGAATTTGTGTGCTGTCTCTGTCCAAATCAGGTGTTTATTTTGGAGGAGTTGCTCAGTCCAATTGTCACACCCTTCATCCTCATCTTCCTCCTGAGGAACAAGTCCCTGGAGATCATTGACTTCTTTAGGAACTTCAGCGTGGAGGTGGTTGGAGTTGGGGACATCTGCTCCTTCGCACAGATGGACATCCGGCGCCATGGAAACCCAATGGTAAGGCTGGTAACTTCTGTTACATAGGATTCAACTGTTAAGCAACATCTGCAGTCATGCTTGAAAGTTTGTGAACCCTTTGGGGAACTTTGGGGAACAGAGTGTAGCACTCATAAATACAGATGAGAAACCTGGTCAGTTTGGTGTTACCCATGCAGGTGAAATCAAAACACTATCTAAGGAGACCTCAGAGGACCTCAGGAAATGTGTAGTGAGTTTGCATCAGTCTGGGGAAGGTTATAAAGTTGTATCAAATTTGGACTCTATCAGTATCATAGTTCATTCAGGACAGAAGCAGGTCATGCCTTCCTGGTTCAGTCTGCCAGCTCTTGCACAGGTTGACTGACGATTTCCGAGGTTAATTTGCTGCAGGTGCCTTGTTGGCCAGCTGGGCCACTCCTGGCTCTCTCGACTGATCCCCGCTCAGCTTACCAGTTTCATTTAGACATTGCTCTCAACGTTGCTATGTGTATTAATATTAATTGATCTCTTTGCAGTGGATGTCAGAGGGCCAGACGGAGGCCTCTGTCTACCAGCAGGCTGAGAACGGCAAGACAGAGTTGTCCCTCATGCACTTCACCATCAAGAACCCGCACTGGCAGCCCCCCCAAGAGAGCTCAGTGTTCATCAGCAATCTGAAGGGGAAGGTGCACCAGGATGCTCAGGGAGGCCCCTCCACCCAGCTGCTGCTCTCTGAGGCTCCTCTCTGCTCCTCACTGCTGTCCAATGAGTCTGGCTCTGGGGTAAGACACCCTCAGGACCATGTCAATCGTGTATATAAGGTGCAGATCAACCAGGAAGGGATGCATTAAAACATATCAAATACAGGGTCTGCCTTTGCTAATGTTGTAGCGTTACATGAATGACTCCCAGTCTCTCAAATCTCAGTTTACTACAATCCAATCCGAAGAGGTATTTTGGCCACGTGGTATGCTGTACCCACAACAAAACGTAGGGACAGGGCTGAGAGAGCCTTGCTACTGTGACTAGCGTTTTCCACTCACAGTAACTTGGAAATTTAATACACATTTACCAGAGTTACCGTGGGAAATGTATAAATTTACCAATTCCTCACTTTTACTGTAACATATACATGCATTATTAGGTACACCTGTACACCTGCTCGTTAATGCAAATATCTAATCAGCCAATCATGTGGCTGCAACTCAATGCATAAAAGCATGCAGACAAGAAATGTGATCTAAGTGACTTTGACCGTGGAATGCCAGACGGGGTGGTTTGAGTATCTCAGAAACTGCTGATCTCCTGGGATTTTCACACACAACAGTCTCTAGAGTTTACAGAGAATGTTGCGAAAAACATCCAGTCAGTTCTGTGGGCGAAAACACCGCGTTAACGAGAGAGGGCAGAGGAGAATGGCCAGACTAGTTCAAGATGACAGGAAGGCGACAGTAACTAAAATAAGTATGCAGAATAGCATCTCTGAACGTACAATACGTCAAACCTTGAAGTGCATGAGCTACAGCAGCAAAAGACTGCAGCGGGTTCCACTTCTGTCAGCTAAGAACAGGAAACTGAGGCTACAGTGGGCACAGGCTCATCAAAACTGGACAGTTGAAGATTGGAAAAATGTCGACCGGTCTGATGAATCTCGTTTTCTGCTACGACATGCAGATGGTAGGGTCCGAATTTGGTGTGAACAATATGAATCCATGAATCCATCCTGCCTTGTGTCAATGGTTCAGGCTGGTGGCACCCATTAGCCCCAATTGATTATCCTTTAAATGCCACAGCCTACCTGATTATTGTTGCTGACCATGTGCATCCCTTCATAGCCACAGTCTACCCATCTTCTAATGGCTACTTCCAGCAGGTTAACGTCACAAAAAGTGTATATACACAACACGATTGTAATCAATGAGATTGACATCGAGGAGCCAGAAAAAGTAATACATTTTAACAACAGCCTAAGTATTAGTTTGAAAAGACAGGTTGGATCGAAGAATATGTATATTCAATTGTGTAAAGTAATTGAAAAAGACTATTTTATTTATTGTTTAGTTAAAACTAATTTATTTATTTTTATTGTTTTCCATCTGACAAAAGTTAAAATCATAGTATCAGAAGGTTTGTTTTCTATTCACTATTAACTTGTCATTGAACAATGTAAATATATTTACTGAATGACTCTTTATTGATGTGTGTTGTGTCCAGCCTGACAATGTGTTGGCCAGTGTCTTGGCCCACCCCGTTCTAACGGCGTCTGGACTGCCAGGGCGAGACCGCCGCTTCCTTCCCCCTAACACAGCTGCATCTGCAGCTGCCAGTGTTTTGGCCTCTTTGTCGATGTCCCAGCTCCCGCATGTCAGCCGCAGCTCCTCCATCCACCCTGACAGCACCATGTACCGCAGCGATCGCACCATCATCGACAGGTATTCATCAGACATCTACTGGTCTAATCACAACATCACATAGATTTGGCCTATTGCATTACAGTTAAACTGCAGTTTGTTATTAGTTTTTGTGAAATTGATAAACAAACATCGGCTTTGGATGACACCTTCCTTTCCCAGTATGTCTAACAACGACTCTCGTATCCGAAGCAATGCACTGCTCTCAGAGTTTGCCTCGGCGGAGATGAGCCTCCATGCCATCTACATGCATGAGGTGAGTTACTGACCATGAAACATTTCTTCAAGGCATCACTATTATATCTATACTCTGGAGGTTTGAGTTTTTGTTGTAGAGCACTAGTGTAGCGCTCTGTCTCATCAGGTCCACCAGCAGAGCTCCCAGCCCCAGAGAACTTCGGGACAGTGGAGGAATCCAGTGCCAATGAGAGACCTACACACTAACACTGGTAAATAAACATATTCACTTGGAAGCCCAGACCCCTCCAGCCTCTGTGTGGGAAAATGGGTCACAAACAGTTTGCTGTTAATGAGGGTTGTGAGAGTTGAATGAAGACTGGAGTTGTTTTAAGTGTCACAGAGTTCATTCGATAACGTAAACCCCAAAGATGAGCCACACACTCAGTCACTGGCTACGTTTACATGCACATGAGTAACCTGGCTATTGGCCATAGTCCAGTTAAGGTCTTGTTTGGGTTAAGTTTGCATGCACCTGTCTACCTGTGGTGTCCCGCCCGCAGATAACACATTCCACAAGCACAAAATTATGAAAGGTTGCAGCTGCCAGCTTTTTGACTTAGCAGTAGCTCCTTTAATACAGGGGAAAGAAATATTGATCCCAATAGTAATAGTAAGTACTGCTCACTGTATGTTTTTGGTTGACATCATAATGTACCCACAACGTTGTATGAGTTTGCGCAGATGGTGGAAAAAAAGGAATAAGATGTTTTCATGCTACAGTAAACTGTTTAATGCCAGGCATTTTAACCGGGTTTCTCAATCTGACTATGAGGTTAACCGGGTTATTATAACCGAATTATGATGTTTACATGCATTGACCCAAAAATGGGATTAAGAATGTAATTTTTTTACATGTACTTCGCCGCTGTAAACATTTGAATTCCACACCCTCCCAGTTGATGAGTTAACAATATTAGTTGTGATTCCTATGAAATGGTGCCTAAACCCTGGTGTCATTCACATTAATGTCAGCAAACTGAGTAGAGTTCTAAAGGTATTTTCCTCTCAGACAATCAGGGTTCCTAGACAGGTGTGGAAAGCAAGCAAAAGTATGGGAAATGATTCTGCCAATTTATAGGTTCCAGTTTCTAAAAACTGAGGTCTGGAAAAGTATGGAATTAAAAAGAAAAGAAGGGAAAGTATGGGATTTTTTAATGGAAAATGTGGAGGAATCTTGTGTATGTCCTTTGAGTTTACTAGACTATACCTTTGTACCCTCACTCTAATCAGGTTCCCAGGCACATGGTGGCCTTGCCACCAGCCTCTCCATGCCCACCACTCTCCACCTGGGAGGCTGGACAGAGGAAGAGGAAGATGAAGGAGAACAGGAGATCAACAATGGCTCTACTCCCCCGAAACAGGGCACCAGGAGTAGTTGTTGAAGTGCCTTATGTCATAGGGTATGTGCTCTCTCCTTAACTCTCTGTAAGATGGCACATGTCCATGATCTATGCTATGTTTTGTGATTCTATATTCTGAGGCATGACTCTTTTCTTGAAAAAGATCACCAAAAATGGCTTTTTATCCTGCCCAGGATGCATAGCTATGATAATTTCTCTTCTCTTTTTGTAGTGTTTACACTTTCCTTTCTTCAACGAACATTGTGGCCTTAGATGATCTTCATGGAGAATTTAGCTTGGACCTTTAAAACATCATTCAGCGTTTGTAATTGGAGGAGCTCATTGAATAACCACTGTCTCTGCACCTCCATGCCTCTCTTCCTGTTGCATCAGGTGGACTATGGCATCAGGGAAACCATAAGTCTTCCGTCCCTTTCACCATCATTTTGTCATAAATTTGTATTCAGAAATTGCTCATAAAGTGTGTGAGAGAGAGAGAGAAAAAGAGACAATATATTGTGTGAATAGGATTACTGTGTGATGGGAGGTGTGGGCAGTTTTATTGTGGAATGCAACAGACTCATCACAACTTCTGTTGTGCTTCCAAATGCACAACTTAAGTTTTATTTGTGCATGTGGGGGGTTTGGGTCTGAGTTGACTTTCTCACAGGATGGTGTCTTGGCCTGTGTTACAAACACTGCAAGCTGCCAATTCTGATTATGAGGAAAAGTTCATTCAATTTTTTTCATTGGCCTGTGTAATTTGTAAATACACTTTTGCGTCTTACTTATCTATGAATATGCCACTTTCGTTTGTACTACCAGATCTAATGCTTGAGAAAGATAAAAAGTAATGAGATGATAAAGAGTTGACTGCAGCCACTCTGCTTGAGTCACCATTAAGACGCCATTTATACCTGGCAAAAGATAAATCATGTCTTTAAAGTGGACATACAAATGCTTTGAATGCTGCTGTCCGTTTTTAGTGGGCCTAATACAGATTTTGTTCAGTATAAATATCTCTGCTAATATCTCAATACATTTTTGTTCTTCTCTTTAAATTCCCAATGCAGATAGAAGATGTATTTCAATTCTATTTGGGTTGGACACAAAGTCACCTTTTAGACCTAAATACTCACTTATTTTTCCAAATGACCTCCATGTTTGTTTGTTTTTTGTTTGTTTTTTTGGTCTGTCCAATGTATGCTTCTTCTATGTATTCACCCTTGTATTTGTATATATATATTTATGGGGTTTGGTACCCTATCTTCACAAAATGTAGATGCATATTTTATTTGCATTGGGATTTCAATGCCAGGTGTAAATTGGATCAGGTTTCCTTTCTGCACATATTCCAGAAGCATCTTCCTTGCCCAGTGTATGCTCTAAGCAGATGTTTTAAATCAAGCATTGCTGTCCTCCCAGAAATAGTGGTGAGGAATAATTTTGATAGAACAAAACACAGTGGTATTTAATTTACACACCTTTGTTGTACACTCATTTTGTTTGCGCTGCTAGAATGTGTCCTTTTCCCCAAATGCACACATAAAAATGGAACTTCATGGTAAGAGCTGATTGTAAAGCAAGCACTGTTGCATATGCAGCATTTGAAGCTTTAGGTTTGATGTCCTCGCAGTGTTTGCTTTATACTTTCTAAGAAAGAGAGTGTAAGAAAAAAATATGCTTTCCACATTCAGCATCATTTGTTAGGTCTATAGGTTTATTTATTACTATTTTGCCCCAGCTATTTAATTGATAGGTGTCTTTATTATTTATTTTGGGAAACAAAGAAAAGATTCATTTAGATTCATTTGCCAAAATATGTACTCTAACAAAAGCTTTACAAACTATGTATCAGTCACAAATATAAGAATGTTTGTGAAAATAATTGAAATGTGCCCCCCACTTTAAAAGTAGGTTTTCTACAGAATGCCTGATTTATACAAAATAGAACATTGAATAGCCAATGTATTGATTAAGCAGAGGCTTGAAAACAAATCCTAAATTTAAGGTGGTATTACTCTACATAATGGTCTCGTTCATGCAGTTAAAGATAACTGCAGAAAGTTTATTTTAAGTTATGACTCTTTATATCTGATTATTAATACAACACACAACAGATTGCTCTACCCATTTTATTGCATTCTAGATCACAGTAATGTAGATCTCATCCTCTACTACTGTAAGACATCAGAGGGCACAGGTATGTCCTCGCCCTCCCATGTGTTTTAAAAGTATTCGTCTTTTATGGTGTGTGTGTCTGTGTGTCTGTGTGTGTGTCTGTGTGTGTGTGTGTGTGTGTGTTGAAGGAATGATTTATTGCATAATTATGCTAACATTAACTCAGAATTTTGCACTGACAGAAAATATACTTTTTTTAAATGCCGATATACTTGCATCTGCTACATTTTAGATAGGGCAGGTCTCAAAGGGACATTGAGTCAGTCCTTCCTGAATGACCTCTCTCACTGTTTGTATATAAGCATATCACCAACATGCATAGTATTGTCATTGTCCACCACCGACCATCTGGAAGCACTGTGGCCAGTCACACGCTAGGTCATTCTTACCTCTGGTCAGTAAAAGTTCACTCTGTAGGGGATGATGTCTCTCTGTGTTTCTGTTACACCATAGACTTAGTCGAACATGCTTTCATGGTTATAGTAATTGCTGTTGTTTTGTTGTAACATTTACAAATGCAGTGAGTTTACCTTGTGGAGACACTGAAGCTCAGCTTTGTCCACAGAGTTGATTTCTTCTGGCAGTCTCCAGATTTATAGCTCACTGTTGTGTCTTTTGTCGTTTTATTTTAAGCAGTGCCTTAGGATTAGTATTAGTTCTGTATAGAAGCCATTTCATGTAAACCAGAAGATTTCCTTTCACAGGTTTAGCAGCACATATGTACAGTATTTATTTTTTGGCAAGTCATTGTGTATATCATCAAGTATACAGTGGAATCGTACTCTGATATTGTGGATGTGGCTTGTAAGATCAGTTGCAAACAGACAGGTTTTGACATCTTAAGACTTGTATCATTTTGCATCTGATGACAGAATTATCTATCATTGTGTCAACATTTGCACTCTGTCTTCACAATCCTAAAGAAGCAGGAGTTTGCTCTATACCTGGCAGTCTCACCATGACCAACCTTCTCATACTATGGCTTCTTATCCACTATACACCAGTCTAGGAGTCATATTGACTGGAACAAGGTGCTAAGTTTTCATCCTAAAGTGTTGAATAGGTTTTACGACATGTTTTATTTTGTTACATAGGTTTTTGTTTTGTTTTGTTTTGTTTGGTAAATTAAGAAACACTAGCTGAAAATGAAACATGCCAAAAGCTTTACAATACACATTTTGTTTTCTGTTAGTGAATAGAGGCAAACAAATTTTATTTTGAGTGTATTTAATCATTGAAGTGTGTTTGAAAATGTGATGTTGATTTGAAATAAAAATATGACATACATTTTAATTCTCTCCATTTATAATTATGGCTAGTTTGGAATGCCAGCTTGTTTTACAGATCACTTTCTGAATTATCAAATAATTCAACCTTTGTAAAAAAAAAAAAAAAAAATTGCAATACTGTTAAAAGTGACATTTGAGTTGACTTTTTACGTTTTAATTGTAGCTTAAATGCGTACTGTGTATATCCATTTTAAGAAATGTGAAACATCATTTCTAAAGATCTGATTGGACATACCTCTTTGTGCTATTATATTGCTACTCTGTATTCCTGCCTCTGTCTTCAGCTTGTACAGACCACACCACCCTGATTTTTTACTAAATAATAACAATAATAGGTACAGCATCTACAAAGAAAGAGCAAACCATACTTTCACTTATCCATTTTAACTACAGTGGGACTAGTTGGCCTTGCTGTCCCTGTGTGAAGCAACCAACCTGGGCTGTTAGGGGTGCATACTATCTGCTAAGATCGTAAAGCAGGGCTCCTTTTAGTCTTGACAAACTTTTTGAACACTAAAGTTGGTAGACCTTTCTCCAACAGGGACCCTTGGCTTTGTAATGTCTTGCCTGAGGAGATGAGGTAAGCCTAATCACTATCTGTTTTAAATTCCCTTCCTTACTTTTGCAGACTGGCTTTTACCTAATAACTTCATGAGGTTGATTTATTAACCCATTTGCACTCATAGTTTAGGTCATTATATGCTTTGTTTTTATTTGGTTGGTGATTTAGAAACAATCCCTGAATATCAAGCAAACCATTTAAGTATTTAAGTATAAATATAAATTTTATACAGGTGCTTAATATAAATGAAATGATTGTATCACACATGTTTTCAATTCAATACACATCTTGTTTCAAGTCAAAATATCTACAGATATGATACATTTGGGAGGTTGTTGTGGTAGATACAAAAGTTACAGAATAAGTTCAGTTTCAACAAACAAACTCACAAAAAAATGTGAAAAGTTGGAGCAAATGTGTCGGCTTTTTCAAAGGAATGAATCCAATGACTGCTAGTCTTATGCAGTCCGGGTTCCACTGTTTCCTCTGTTTCCATTATTGGCAATTGAAGAACCGCCTCCTGGACGACCTCTGCCTCCTCTGCCTCCTCTGCCTCCTCTTCGACCTGAGCCCCTGCCAGACTTGCTTCTTCTTGTCCTAACTGGTCCTTTCTGTTGTTAGAGGGAGCAAGGAAAGATATAACCAAAAACTGCAATGAGTGAAAGTTCAGGAAGCTTGCAGAAGTACTATTCCTACAGTTTCCAATTGATTTACAAACATTCTTCCTCCATAAACAATACTATCATCCATTGCTAGAAAAGAGGGATGAAAGGGACGTTTGCGTTGACAAATGTACACTGAAATGTCAAAGGATGTAGGAATAACTCAAAGTGAGTTGTATTCACATTGTGATCTTACTGACATTATTCCTAACTGGCATGATGTGAGGTATTATTTCAACAGGTGGCTATGGGCTTACCAGCGAAGCTGCCTCTGTTGTCATGTCACATGTCATTTCAAAGCCCTTGATGTCATTGACCTCATGGATTGGGTAGGTAACCTTTATGTTGCACACCATCAGATTCTGAAAAGAGATATTTTTAAGTAAGTCTGTCTCCCAAGGTAAATTTCACAGTCATAACAAGTAACTACTGTTACATTACAAGATTCAATGCTAAGCATTAGCTGGCATGATGCTTTTACTTACCCCATTTTTCTTCAGAGGGCATTGTTCTCCCTGTGTGGAGCTACACACTGTCTCTTGTGCAGGAAACGTGAGGCTTCTGACTGACATTGCAGCATCTTCATCCTCAGTGTGTATCTAAATTAGAGATGGCAACAACACAGGAAAGTGATTTCAGTGTTGCATCATGTATAAATATCCATATTTTGACTCAAACATGCCATTATTTGCCACTATATTGTATCAAAGCAAAGCGGTAGGTCTCTTGACTACTTACCGTTTCAACTCGGATTTCATTCAGAAGTGGGCGGTAGTTGTCCAGAGGAAGTTTAAGGTTTGAGATGAAATCTTCATAGTTGGGTTCAGCTGGTGTCTGAGCCCTGACCAGCAAGGTTACCACAGCAAGAAGAAAGAACAATCTCATCTGAGTCTTCATTTTCAGGTATATGTCAAAAACTGAAATGCTGTGGTGTTTTATACTCTGCTCTTGCAGAACTTCCAGCATTGAGTCATTCA